>CANXYC012631996.1:0-31798 GCA_948193065.1 Aleurites moluccanus
TAAGCTCTCCAAAGTTCCGATCTCTTTCTTGGAAGTTTAGGGTCCCTATTTATAGCCGAAAGATGAGCTTGTCCTCCAAAAAACCCTAAAATTCCCTCGAAAACCGGGTCCCATCCATTAAAAACTGGGTCTTGGCAAACCGGTTAGCGCATGAATGAATCGTATAAGCGCTAACCGGGTCGTTCTACGAATAACCGGGTCGTTACCTCAAGGTAACTGGGTCACCCGGTTATAGCGTCTGTGACTTGCAGCTTCTTGTGCAAACTTGCCTATTTTCTTTCCTGCGACTCGGTTGACCCTTGATTAGCGGCTCGACCCTCCTTGCATCATATTCGAGTCAATTCCTTTTGCCAAAATTCCATCTGCACAAGAACTAAGATTTGGGATGCAATTTATCCTTGTTAGCAATTTATTATTAAATACACAAATTATTCCAGATTTTTAAATAATTATTCTTAAAACTAAACTCTACTTCCTAGTAATTAAATTCATCTAAAGCTTACATTAACTAGCTATAATGGGTTAAAAAGAATTAAAATAAGTATAAATTATTTAATATTGTCCCTAATTAAATAGATAAAATATCAACTTAACACTCTTTTATTAATTGAAAGTCGTCTTCAATCTTTCCTTAATAATCGATATATGCCGATTGGTATCCTTAATTAGTTCGAGGATGTCTAAGTGTTTCTCCCATGTCTCCATCTAACATATGAGAGATCTACACTTACTCCTACATGAAGCATCATATGATTTCATGCTAATGGTGAAGTGGTAACTATTATTGTATGTGAACTCGATCATAATCAAATAACTACCTTAACTCCCACTAAAGTCCAAAATACACATCTTCAACATATCTTCCAAAATCTAAATAGTTCTCTCGAATTATCCATCAGTTTGAGGATGAAAGGCTGTACTAAAATCCAGTTACGTACCTAAGGCTTGCTTAAACTGTTGCCAAAATTGAGAAGTAAATTATGAGCCTTTAACTAATACAATGGCCACTGGTACTCTATATAAACTCACAATCTTATCCAAATACAGTTGTGTATATTGTCCATGGTATAAGTCATCTCGACGTTCAGAAAGTAAGTAGACTTAGTTAATCTAACCACAATCATCTATACCAAATCATATCTTATAGAAGTCCTCAACAATCCTACCATAAAATCCATAGAGACTCTTTCCCATTTTCATTCCGGTAGAGACATCTCTTGAAGAAGGCTAGTGGGTTTATGATGCTCAAACTTAATTTGTTGACAAGTCAAACATGATACTACAAGATTTGCTATGTCTTCCTTTATACTAACTCACTAATAACATCCTTTCACATTATGGTATATCTTTATCACTCTCAGATGAACAATATATGGCGTTTGATATGCTTATTTCATATTCTTTTACAGTAACCCATCCACATCGGGTGCATATAATATATTACCATGCCTTAGGACTTCATCTCAAAAGAGAACTCTTGAGCTTTACTAGCTCGCACCTCTTTTATTAGCTTTACAAAGTGGGGATATCTTTCTTATGTTAATTTAATCTCATCGATCAACTTAGGTTTCACTTGAAAGTGAGCAAGTAGCACTTGAGATTATGAAATATCCAATTGCATACCCTTGTCAAACAACTCTAGCTACCCCTTTACTAAAGGCCTCTTATGAATACTTATGTGAGAGAGACTTCCTATTGATTTTCCAGCTCAAAGCATCTACTACCACATTGTTTTTACTTGGATGATACAATATTTGATAATTATAGTCCTTTAGCAGCCCAAACTATCTTCTCTGCCTCATATTTAAATCCTTTTGGGTTTGAATGCATTGTAGACACTTGTGATCGGTGTAGATCTCAAACTTCTCACCATAAAGATAATGCCTCCATATTTTCAATCCAAAGGTTAGGGAAATTGACAGAAACTTTTTGATTAGAAAAGTTGAAAGGGCCAATCAATAACAGATGTGAAGTTATGCAAATGTTATTATACTCTTATTAGATGAGTGCAATTGCATGAACTAGTATAATACTTGTCTTATAGAATGGATTTTATTTTGCATAATTTTGAAAGAAATATTATTGTATTCATGAAGTAATCAAATTTGAGAAAAGAAAGAAAAGAAGAAGATGAAAAAAAAAAGCTCACTAAGTCGAAAACTCTAAGGGGCGACTTTGACAAAAGTTAAATCATGAAGAAAAGAAAAAAGATAGCTTGCTGAGTTGAAAAATCCTAAAGGGCAACTTAGGTAAAAGTTAGAGCAAAATCATAAACAAGGAAAAAAAAATTGGTTACAATCATACAAAAAAAGGTTCCTTAATTCATATGAAAAATAGAATTACAAATCCTCAAGTTGATGCTTTAAAAGCTTAGATTTTGGCTAAGATTATGGATGCCCTCAAATGTTTAAATGATGAATACTTGAGTTTGCTTCCCCGTGATGAGGATGAATCTAATTTTTTTTTAATAAACTCATAGCTCGAAGTAGTTTCTTCTTATCAAATGTCTTGAAGATTATTGCTTTCATGATGCTTTTTTAGCTGGAATAGCCCATGTTTTCTTTTATTATGAATCTCATTTTCTTTGAGAAGTTTGTAATTGGATAGAGAAGCCATAGGGACAACAATGTGCATACATATTGAATTTTAGGAATCATTCTTTATGAAATATTTTTACACATTCACATCTTGCATGAAGATATATCATGATGAATGTTATTTTTCATTGAAGAAAAGATAATATTTATTCATTTTAGCTGGTAAAGATTAGGCTAGTCCTTATTGATTGCATGAAGATATATCATGATGAATGTTATTTTCCATTGAAGAAAAGATAACATTTATTCATTATAGATGGTAAAGATTAGGCTAATCCTTATTGATAAAGATTGGGCATAGTCCTTGTTGATAAAAATTGGGCATAGTTCCTGTTGATAAAGATTGGGTATAGTACCTATTGATAAAGATTAGGCATAGTCCTTATTGACAAAGATTAAGCATAGTTCTTGTTGATAAAAATTGGGCATAGTCCTTGTTGAAAAAGATTGGGCATAATCCTTGTTGATAAAGATTGGGCATAGTCCTTGTTGATAAAGATTGGGCATAATCCGTATTGATAAAGATTAGGTATAGCCCTTGTTGATAAAGATTAGGCATAATCTTGATTATAATGTTTAAGCATAGTCCTTGTTGATAAGAATTGGGCAAAGCCCTTGGTGAATTCATATGGAAATCATGAATCAACATTACACTAGACTGAGGTCTAGTTACAACCAATGATAACAAACAATGGTGTCAAATTCCAGGTATGAATTGTAAAAATTAAGTGTACTTTAGTATGCTTTGTTACACTGTGTCCACTACTATACATGCTTCACAAGCCCTACTAAAGTAGGGGCAAACTATAGACACTGAATTTTGGTATACCTTGAGTCTGAGTCAAAGCCCAATTATGAGGCATTAAGTATCGAGATGCAAGATGAAGTTGTTAGTCAATAGGTTGTTTTGACTTTTTACATGAAAATGGACTAGTGAGATTGCTAAAATTTTTGAAGATAGAAATTGAGGATTTGAGCTAATATTTTATTAAAAGTATTAAAATGTCATTTAAATTTATTTTGGATAGTTTTGGGATAAGTTCGAAAATTCGAGAAAGAAATCGAGCGCGCGGGAGGTCAATGAACCCATACGTGGCAAGGTCTATAGGCTCGTGCTTGCCCCTGGGTCGGATGGCCTTGCCCCTAGGCCACACAGCCTAAGATAGCGCCTTTGGCTTATGGCTAGCGGGTCGCTCGGGCACGTTCCACTTCTTCCTTGTGTGATTTTTAACTCTTCATTTGGACTTTCAGACCTTTTTTTGTTGCTTAGTTATTTATTTTATTCCATTTTATTATTTAGTAAAAAAAGAAATTTTATGGTTTAATTCCTTTTTTAATATTTTTTCAAAAGAAGAAATTTTATTTTAGCTAAAAAGGAAGTTTGCAAGTACTTGGCTTGCAAGCTACTGTCCAAGCTAATAAGGAAGTTTTTCTTTTATTACTTAGAAACTTTTAAATAGTTTTTACTAATTAGGAGTTTATTTTGTTAAATAGAAAAAATACTTGGTTTGCACACTAAGTATTTTTCCTATTTAGGAGGCTCCCTATTGCCATCTTATGCTTATAAATACCTCATATACCTCTTTATAGAGAGGGATCTTGTTCTTCTTCCTGCTTTTAGAACTTTGAGAGGACTTCTTTTGAAATCAATTTTTAGAACTTTGAATTAAAATCTTGAGTTTCTTTTCTATAAAACTTTGAGATTTAAAGAATTTTTGCTTAATAATATACTAATTTGATTCATATAAAATGAAAAAAGCTTGATTCTTTTTGAAAACCAAAATCCAAAATCTTCTTTTTAGAAAACCAAGAAAACTTGTTTTCTTAAGATCTTCTTGTAAAGAATACATCAAGAAACTTCTTGATTGTTTTCTTTGAGAAAAGAAACACATTAGTATTGGATCAAGAGTTAATTCAATCAATCTTGGTGAACAAATAACCAATAGAGCATTGAGGTACTTGAAGTTTAGAAATCATTTCATAATCATCAAAAGCGAAGCTTGAGAGAGAAATTTTGAAACTTGCTGTATCAAGGTTTTAGGAATCTCTTTCATTAATATTTCTTGATTTAAGTATGTAAAACATTGTATAATCATATGGATTGGCTATAATCCATATGATCTATTTATGCTCGCATATGTGTTGATTCTTTTATATGTGATGAATGTATACATTGAGTAAATTACAGGTCTTTTTTGTAACATAGATCACCATGGAATTAAACACACATACTCACCTTTAAATTTGGCTACTTTAAGAATCTAATGTACATCTAAACTTGTTTATAATGTATTAAGACACTCTGAATACTTAAATTAAAGTATTTTAAGTAATCGGTGCCGAAAGGGTACCGAAATCTGTTCACCCTTACATCAAAATGGCCAAAAAAACCATAGAGGCATAACCCCTTGGTACAAGGGCTGCCCGAACATTGTGCAAGGCTGGGCATCCCTACTTGGTCCATGTGACCTTTCCCCAAGGTCAATTTTCCCTAGGGCAAAGCCACACGACTCTCCTTCTTAGATCCTTACATTTTTTTGCCCTTTCTTATTTTTTCATACTTCTTTTGTGTTTGTATGCTTCATATGACCCATGTATGTTTATAAATCTTAGTTTATATATGTATAAAAGGTTTTTAGATTGTATTAGAAGGATGTTTATGCCATGGATAATAACTTTCTACTGATTTGATGTTAATGGTGTTAAATTGATTAGTTTGCATCTTAAGCATCATAGTTTGTATATTTAACTTGATGCAATGAATATTGCATATCTAAATACTTGTTAATGGCATTAATATGGATATGTTAGGATGTTTAGCTAATTCCATATTAAACTTAGCATGATCAATGACATATTTGGTGTAACCATATGTGGTTTAGCATGATTATCATATGTAATAACTTTTGCATGAATTGTTTGCTTTTAAATGGATAAGTGACCATATCATGAAGTTAGCTACTATTTTTAATTAATACTTTAAGTAACTAACTAGCGTATAAGATTTAAGTATGATGATTAGAATGAATAGAAGAAATCATGATTGTTGTATGAAAGCTTGCTTGTTATTTGTCATATAAGCTAGTATGAGCATGTTTAGAATGCCATATTAATTTAATATGTTAAATAGCTTATTTTAATTGAAATATATAAGGACTTGTTCATATGAATAGTTTTGGCATGTTTTATTGGTCCATGAATATGCAAATATGAAAGCATGCTAATAAATGAAAGAATGATTTATATACATAAGTTACTTGTCATTTTGCCATGCATATAGGAATTGTGTTTGCTTGTTAAGACTAACCATGTAGGAATTCACTATAGAGAAGTGGATTATATGAGAATCATAAGGCCAATGAGGTGGGTTGCTAAGGCAAATTGGGCCCATATGCATTTAGGCCTAGAAAGAAGGTTTATGGCTTCAAAGGCCATATTGATGATTGGATGATCAAAGTTCATTTCTCCTTCCCTTTCTTTATTTAGGGTGTTAGATGCATGCTTGCATGAAATATTTTACCTTTAACGGATTACACATTTATACTTGCTACTTTGTTTAGAGGATTCATTTCTCATTTCCTTTATTTAGGATTAGTGTGCTTTATTTACATTTGTAAGGTTAATTACTTTTTTGATATTAAATCGCTTATTAAGTGTAACACCTCAGTTAAACCTATAACCTAAACCACAAAGGGTAACCTAGGAGAAGTTTTTTGCTTGACTTGAATTTGAGAATTTTTATGTGATTATGCATGAAATTGATAGATATGCATGTTATATGATGTATTTGTATGAATAGAGGGTGTTTAAAAGCTGTTAGGAAGAAATCGGGCAAATTTGAGTTTTTAGTGAACTATGGACAAAATGGTCATTTCACACCCCTTGAGTAATTTATGGAATTAACATCATATTTGATGGTAAAAGAGAATATTAGGACATGAAATAGTGATATAAAGGTTATTTGAATTATTGTTGAAAAGTTAAAGCCGGTAGAAAATAATTCCGGGCAAAGCTGCTCGGATAGGGATTCCATTTGAACTAGGGGTAGTTTAATCTTTTCCTTTGAATTATGGACTTATATAGTGTATGCAAGCCTATGGTAATACTGAAATCAAACCATTGGATGAAAAAATGAATAAATTAATGGTTAGTAAGCTAGGTTTCACCATATTTACCATAAGCTCAATGTATAGGATTATACCATTTGATTTTAGGTTGGATTTTTGCCACCCCTTCACCATTCTTAGCCAAAACACCAACCAAACTTCTCTCTTTCTTCCTCCAAAGTTTCAGCCACCATTGATCTTCACCAAAACTTGTTGTTTTCTTTCATTTCTTGAATTAAACTTGTTAATTCTATCATTCTAAACACAAATCTATCCTTAGATTCAAAAGAAAAAACAAGAAAAAGAGAAAAATCAAAGCTTTGAAGTTTTGGAAGAAATATTTGGAAAGTAAGTGATTTTGTAATTCTTTTGTTTCAATTATATTCCTAAGATGTTCTTTGATGTTAATTGGTGACAAAAATGTGTTTAGGTTGGAAGAAATTCAAAGATTGGAAATCAAACCCTAATAGGAAAAGGCATGGATCAAAGAGTGATTTTGATGAATCTTTTTGTTCAAATAAGTTGTAATTGATGTGTTTGATATGAATTAGTGATCATTTAATGGAAACAAATCCATTTGGTTAGTTTCTCATGTTGGCTGAATCATATAGTGCTTGAATAATGGTTCGATGTTTGATGTTTTATAAGTTTAAATAATGAAATGAGTTGTATTTAATGTGTATGTAATGAATTGGTGGTTATTTGATGAAAAGAAATCTATTTGAATGGATTTTCACTTTGGCCGAAATGATGAAGCTTGAATGATGGTTTAGTATTTTGATGTTAATAGGTTTAAATGGTTAAATGTTGTGTAATTGGTGTATATGTATATTGTATGAATGAATGGTATTGAAAAATGGATGAATGGAATGAATTCCATTTAGGTTAAACGATGTTGAGTTTGTAAGTTTAATGTGTTAGGTTGATGCAATTTGGAAGGTAAGATTTAAATATAGTTTAATGGTGTAAGTAATGGAAATGTATAAGTTTAGATATGGAAACGATGTTTGATATAAGTACTTAGAAGCTAAACTTGAAATATGGTATGTTTGATATGAAATATTGAACAAAGTGTGCATGAGTTATTAATATGGCATAATAGTGATGAATATGTGAAATGTAAGTCAAATATGGTGATAGAATATGTTTATTGCATAAAGGAATGGAAAAAGGGTAAATTGTGCAATGTGAGGTTTATAGTGCATAATGTGTATGCTTAATGTGTTTTAACATGAATAATATGTTTTGTGATGATTTTACATCTTACCGAAGCGTTATATGTGAAAATAGGTGAACCGTCGAATATTCCAACTCTGAGTGTCGAGCGGCGGGCCGACTAGTGCTCCTGAGTATTTTGGGGGATAAAGTGGACTAATTGATTAAAATGTGAGTCTATATGTATAATCATTCATGATTTACATCATATATCATATGAAAAGTCATTTGGACTGATAAACCAGCATTTACTATCTTACAGTACATACAATGCATTTTGACCCGTAAATAAGCCCACCGAAACGACCTAAAATGACATAAACTTTGTCTGTCTCTAAAATGAAATCCAGAAAGCCAATTGAGCTACCACTTGGCCCAATCTTTTAGCTTTGTCCCAAGCTTTAAAATGGTATCTCATGGTCCACCTAAATCCTTTGGTAACATAGTTAACCAGAAACTACTTAAAAATTCCAAAACGGACTCATAACGGCGAGTGTCAGTTGCGGCAACACAACTGGATCCCGCTGGTCTTTTTTTTTTACTTAAGCCAAATTTGTTCTAATTTTCATTATGGATATATATATATATATATATATATATATATGATTATTCCACAACTATATGCGTTCTATTTATGCTATTTATACTGTTATATGGAGACACACACATATGGTATTATAATAGGGCTACCTCAATGGTGTAGCGGGTAACTCCATTGACCGTATACACACTAATATAAAGTTGATATTAAAATGACCCTTGCTAAGGAGGGTGTAAATATTCTCTAGTCGTAGGGGGCTGATCTCCCTTACGTATAATGGTTTATGCACTTTATGATAGTGCTGGAATATTGAATTACAGATAGTGCAATTGCACTTTACATGTGACCCAATCCTGTTATATCATATGTGCGTTGACTAGTACACTGGATACTTATATGGATACTTATATGGATATTTGCTACTGGATATTTATATGAATACTTGTTTCACCCTTTACTTGTTATCTTATATTGATTCTACAGGCCATATATGAGCAACCATGGTATTATGAACATCTACTGCATTTATATATATATGGATTCACTGAGTATTTTTATACTCACCCCTTAGTGGTTTATATTTTTCAGGTCTGCTGTGAGGCTCGAATTCCATTGGCACCTTCCATCTTTGCCTTGGAATTTTGATACTTGTACATGTAAAATTCCAATCTCAAAAGTATATATAAATATTTGTACAGTATTGAGGTTCCATGGTACTGTAATCTAAGGAGTGGCATGTATATATATGTGTGATTGCATTTTTATAGTTTTGCATATAAATTATGCTATATATATATAATTCTATGTATGGATATAGTTTGATATACAAATATATATATTGAGTTGTTATTGGAGATTCAGAGGGATAATTGATGATAAAGATTTGAGTATTGATGATAAAGTATATTGGAAGTGCTTATTTTCATGTTTACAGTTGGACATAGTCATATTATAGGGGAGATGATGTCGAAATTTCTGCAGCACTATTAAGTTATTTAAGCTGATCATATGAATTGCATGCCATATAGTACAATTATTTGGGTTCTTTGTGGTACTAGTAGTTTAGGCAACACTCGTACCCTAGGACCGTCGCGGCTTCCAGGTTGGGTCGTGACATAAAATGATGAAGACATGTTGGACACAAGAGGTTTGCAAAGAGTAAGGGATGTAAAGATGGGGATTAGGTGCGAAAAGATGGGGCTAGGTAGAGGTCCAAAGAAAACGGGAGGAGTCATACTGTTTGAAAACATATCAGTTTTTTTCATTTTCATTTTGAAAACAAAGCAAAAGCTACTTGCTTTAAATTCATTTGGTCCATTAGTTGCCACTTGAGAGGGCTGTTAAGAATATTATATGAAAAAATATCACACATTGATTAAATACAAGTATATTAAGTGATTAATATATTGTCATGACCCAAAAAATGGGTGTGACGGTTCTAAGATGTGGGTACAGTCAATGACGACCAACACCCGTAGAACCCCTATAATATCAAAATACTATCCTACAATAATCATATTCAATATTCACCTATATTTATAATCTCAAATCATAACATTATATCATCCATATTGTCCCATTTTCAAATCCAGCTTAATCAAAATAAATATCTATATTAATAGTCCAAATAACATTTTATCATTTTTCATTACTATAAATATCTACAAATCATGGAGCATACTAGATTAAAACCAAAATATGTAAGTATCAGATATTTACATAACAAAAAATAAACAGCAATTCCTCAGAGAAGAGACTGGAACCGCACTACTGCTTAGGATCTGAAAATGTTAAACCACAAATTGGGTGAGTATAAAATACTCAATGAACTCACTATATACCAAATTATATGCAGAATGATGATAGGTTTAAGGAATGCAAAATTTAATAATCAAGGATTAACGTTATGCACATGCTCATAAAGAAATAATTCAAGTGAATTGAAAGAAAAATAGTACCAATAAATTAGCAATAATATAATTGGGTTTCAATAAGAATCAAATGTGGGTCTGTGTGTGCAAAAGACAAATATAAGGGGTCTGTAATTGTAGTCGAGATCCATTTTGTATATAAGGTAGGCCAGACCTTATGGCTGAGACAAGTCCCTTCCCAACTAGGGTCCTGGACAATTAGCCCTGTCTAGTAGGCCACTATGCACAAAGCTGATGATTTTCCTCCTACTACCCTATCAGTATAGTAGTTCTATCAAATTCACACACATAAGGTAACAAACATTGTAGAGATCATCAATGAATCCATTTCCATAATTCGAGTATCAATAAATTTACAGTATAAATCAATATCAGTCTGTAACTAATAGTTATAACAAATTAACTGTTTATCGGTATGATAGCGATAATAGGTTTAACAATGAACTCATTAACTAAGAATGGAATAAGATACAAAGAAGTTTAACAACTACCATTATCACCAATGCCATTGGCTAGTCAATGTCGCTGGCGACAATGGCATGCTAAGGTAAGCAAGCCATATAAATATGCAAATTCTATTGGGACTTTTATCGAACATTTAGTGTGCATAAGTTTGGTTATATTTTGGTAGCATTTGGGTGTAATATTACCAAAGTCCAAGTTAACAATACCAAACTCATAATATCAACAATTAAGTAGAATTATCAATTCCAACAATTAATAACATCAAATAAATCAAAATGACTAGGAAAAAGATAGAAAAATCAAAGCAAAAATTAGGGTAAAACTTTAAAAGGCCATTTGGCCAAACATCAATTCACAAGGTAAATTTTCAAAACTCATTCCAATGGTTTAGGCATGTAAATTGACATATAGGAAGCTCACCTAATGCTTCAAATTTGTAAAAGTTCCACCAAAAACTCCAATCCACTATAATAGGCAAAAAGCATAATCTTCCTCCAAATAATTTTCTACAACAAAATAATCACATATTTAGCATCTAATGGATGCAATTAACTATATTCTAACTAAAATTAACATTAACTAACACTAATTCAAAATATGGAAATTGACATAAACTAAATAGGGTTTCTAAAAGAAATTTTTTTACTAACTAGCTTAAATGATGCAATCTACTTCACTAATTATCTTAACTAACATCTAATTTAACTAATTAAATCATAAATTAAAAGAAAACAACAACTTACTACTTTGATGAATAGTGACTGAAATTTTCCTTTCAAAGAACACAAAAATTCCCTTGGTTTCTTGATTGGATTTTGATGGAAAAAGGCTAATTAGGTTGGACTTATAAATTTTTTATGATTTTTCTTTGCAAAAAGAAGCAAAAATGGATGGGCAAAGCTCTAAGAGAATTCGGCCGTGGAGGGAGGGAGAGAAGGAAAAGAGAAGATGAAGAAGAAAAAAGCTATTTGGATTTTTATTTAGTGTATTTTTGTGTATTTGCAAAGAAGGGCTTAGTATTTTAGGTATTTAGATTTTTACCCGATTTCTTTTCGTAATTTATTCTAATTATTCTGTTAAGATTTAAGTCTTGATGTGGGAAGTAAATAAGCTTATATTAAGTTGCTATATTTATTAAAAATAGTTCTGGATCAATTCTGGATCTCAGACAGTGAATTTTTAAAATTACCCCCAAAGTTATCATTAATTACGATTTTGCCACTTTTTAAAATTTCAGTTTTTCCAAAAGTTTTTCAGTAATTTCATATAAAATTGATTAACTTAATCCACTCAGGTCTAGATCAAAAATTCTTAAATTAGTCAGATTGCTATTTTCCTTGGCGGTATAATTAACACCGATATTTTTCGAAACAGTGTCACAAAAGTGACTCAGTTGGGGCTAAAAAATTTACGGGTGTTACATATATAAATGGACTCCCCAACCTTAACAAATTAGTTTTTTAGGTTGGTACTCCAAATTTTTTATTAAAAACTCAATAAATCATAGCCCCCCAATAATAGGTTTGTTTTCCAGAGTTACACCAAAAAGAAAAAGGTTTAAAAAAAAAAAAATTCTTCTAATCTTCTTGGATCAATATTTGATCCCTTTTTTTGATAAGCATATAAATAAATTACCCCATACATTTGATTCCTTGATAAGACCCTTTCTTGAAAATCTCCTAAATATCATAATGACTAGCCTGACTATAAATTAATCTTTGAATTAAGTATAATATTTAGGAAATTTTTCAAGAAAACACTATATTAATTATCAAGGTTGTAATATAATAAATAATAAACCTATCTTGTCTTTAAGGTTTATAATATAATTAAGAACACAAATAGGTTCTTAATTATATTGTAACCCTTGATTTGACGAAATTAAAGCCAAGAATTTCAAGAAAATCAAATTTGACGTGTTTGTGTATAATATATATTATACATAATTTGGCAAAGGGGTCCAAGGAAATTGTTATACAAGTGCAGGTCCCCACTAAGCAATACATGAATATAGACCATAATAGATACAAAACCTTATCAATCTCCCATTTTGGTATTGAGACCACAGGTTAATTCCAAAAGGCATTTGCTGGATTTCCTTGGAATTTGAAAATGATTTCAGCCTTATCTCATTCCATTCAAACTAATGTCCTAATCTCCTAAATGTAGACATATCACACATACAAAATGAAAATAACGATAAATTCAGTTTTTTTTATTTTTGTTTAATAGATAAATTTATCCATATTTTTATAGTTATATATATACTATTTTTTTTTAATTGTTGTGTTAATTCTACCATAATTTGAAATTTTAGTTGCAACTCTACTCTAAATCAAAATTGTTAAAAAAGTTATTAATTAAAAGGTTAAAAAGCCAAATTCATCGTTAAAATTATTATATCATATTATCAATTTAATTTTTAAATTTTAACTGAAATCTTTAACTCTATAAATTGAATTTATTGAGTCATTAGTTTGATTATTAATATTTTATCAAATTCACAAAGTTGAAAAATGCAAGCAATTCCGACTGAAATTTAAAGTTTAAATTGATAAAATGTTATAATAAATTTTAAGATCAATTTTACTTTTGTTGTTTGATGTAGATCAACAAGTGTTTAATTTTTATATTTTTGGTAGGATGCTCATTTTTAGGAGTCATATAAGGCATATTTTTATTTATGATTTATTTTTCTTATTTATGTAAATATGATGATTTATTTTTTTTTTTTTTGAATAAATTATCATATTAGATTCTTAAAATTTCTGAAAACTATTTCCTATATATATTCTGTAAGCCTTAGGGTTTGAGATAGTTTTTTATTGAAATAAAATAATTTTTATCTTCGGCATTTTTTTTGAATCAATGATCTTTGATACCTATTAATTTGGTATTCATTCTATAATCAATAGATTTTTAGAAAGTTTCTGCTATATCAGTTAGTATCAGAGTTTTTAATTCATTTCCTTGAAAATCATGCCATCAAGTAGAACACACCAAACGATACATGTAGAGAAGGTTTATAAATATAATACCACAGCTCAAATAAAGCAGCGTGTATATCAATGGGTTGAGCAAATGGAGAAACGTATGAGGCAGACGCTGGTTAAACCAACGAATGAATGAATTTTTGAGAAACCAAATATTTAATTTTTGTGTTTCAAAAATAATGTCAATTGGGATTTACTTGCAATATTTGATAATTATTCTGGTGAAAAAAATATCATTATCTATTAAGAATAATTGTAATTTTAGGGAATCGCAGCAGATCATAAGACAAGTTCACAAGAAAGAAAAATATTATTATGAAGATCAATTTGCAAATAATCTTTCTATCATATCTGATTCTCAATTTATTAAAAGAATTTTAATTGTTAGTTATATTAAAAGTCATTTGACAGATTAAATGGGAACCATAAGGAAAGTTAGAAATTTTCATATTCTTAATAAGTATTTTACGACCATATGTATTCAATATATAATTATTTTTTCTAAGGATTCGTTTGATGATGATGTTATTGCAAATTCGCTGTCGAATTTTATTTACCCAAGAGAGAATGATACAGATCAACAAGTGTTTAATTTTTATATTTTTATTTTTCTTAATTACTTTTGATAGGATATTCATTTTCAGGTGCCATATAAAGCATATTTTTAATTATGATTTATTTTTCTTATTTATGTAAATATGGTGATTTTTTTTTTTTTTTGAAATAAATTTCCATATTAGACTCCTAAAGTTTCTGAAAATTATTTTAGATATATATTTTGTAAGCCTTAGTGTTTGAGGCAGTTTTTGATTGAAATAAAATACTTTTTCTCTTTGAAAGTATTTCAAATGTCAGCATTATTTTTAATTAACAATTTTTTATGCCTATTAGTCCGGTATTTATTCTAGAATCAACGAATTTTTAGAAAGTTTTCGCTATGTCATTGTTCAAATTAATATGAAAATATTATTATTATATTTTTTTTTTAATTTAACTTTAGGGTAGAATTATAACTAATATTACAAATTGGAATAAAGTTGACAAAAAAGCAAGGATATAATTGCAAAAGATGCAAATTTCAAGATAAACTTATTTGTTCAAACTTCTTTTTAACATATTAAAATTTTTTGAAGAAAAAAGAGATTTTAAGATTTAAACTATTTCTCATGTATAAGAGATCACATAGAGACTGAAATACCATTGGCTACAAACCCAATTACAAAATGATAATTATTTTTTCATTAGAAAATATAAATAATTAAAAAATTATGAAATGTATATAATTTAAAAGAAAAATATATGAGTTTTGAACTAAGTTCATTCCTATATAATTAAGAGTAAGTTTTACTTATATAAGTTATATACACTAATCTAATAATATAAGAACACAGGCAACAAATACCCAAATTATATATCCAGATTATACTATCTGAGAAAGCATATATCTATACATACGTATATGAAAACTCCTGAATCTGTAATTAATTAACAACTAGAAGGAAAAAAGTCAGAGAGAGAGAAAGCAAAATCAATTCAAAGGCAGCAAACAAAAAAAGGTTCTGCAGATAATTAAAGTCACTATCCAAATATGATTGATCAAACTCCCAGATACACTTGAAGGAAAAAAGGCAAGAAGAAGATAAAAGACAACTTGAAGAAAATTCAGCTTTCTGATATGTAAAAGAAAAAAAAAAAAAAAAAAGAGGAAAAACTTCATGGGATTTCAGATTTCTGAGTCATTGCTTGATGTTTGTATCCTTTCTCAGAACTAGCAGAAAACCTGCGAAGATCCCAAACTTTGAAAATTGAGATTGTAAAAAAGAAATTAATTATATTATGTACAAAAAAAAATACTAAATTATTTCATGGCACAAATGCATGTAGAAAATAGTGAAAGAATGAATTATATGTAGAATTTGTCTAACGAGTACTCATAATAATTAAAAATTTAAATAATATTAAATAAATAAATTTAAAAATAAAATAAATTAATAAAAAGTAAAAATTATAATTTATCATTAAAATGATAATGATTATAAAGAAAAATAATTTTATTAACATCTTCTTTTTTATAATTATATTTTATTTAAAATAATTATTTTTAATTAATACATTAAGAGTACTTGATTGAAAAATTATATATATATATATATATATATATATATATATATATATATGTGTGTGTGTGTGTGTGTGTAGTAAAACAGTAGAAAACGTCTCAATCATAGTTGTTATTGCATGGAGGTGGGATTTCTAATGCCCTGTCTTTTGGGAAGTAGTACAAAATTTTCTGCCATATATCTGCATTTTAAGCAAAAAAGAAAAAAGAATGTGGGGGGAAAAATCTTTTAATATATCAACATTCTTTTTCACTCTCACGAACCTAATTGTCCAAGAAATCAATCTTTCAATTTGTGAAATTTAATTTCATAATATATTATCTAATTAATCATAGATAATTAATTAAATTTTCGAGTGAATATTATGTAGAAAAAGGAGAAAAGACCATTAAGAGCATCCTAAGACCAACCAGTACTTGTGACTCGTGAACTCTGCCAGATATGTATATACAATGCATATATGTGTGTTAAAAGGTGAAAACAAGAAAAAAGAAATAAAAACAAAAAGACAAGAAAATAAACAACACCCATATGTACTCTTTCAAGACTGTCCCCATTCAAAGAGACTGTGTCGGAGACACCAAAATACCATAAAATTATTATATAAAAAAATTCCAAAATTCAAAAGCTTGAAATAAACAGTAAAAAAAATTATTAAATGAGAAGAAAATATATTTTTTTATTTATATAAAAAATAAATATATTTTTATTAATAATTTTTAGAAAAGCTTTAAGGGGCACATTTATCAATGAGATTAAGAATTTACTTTTTAATCATATATAATCATTTAAACACCTCACACACAAGGTTGAGGGGGGCTGCTGTGTTTTTTTACACAGCAGTCCCTCATGTGGCCAATTTTAATTACTTAAAAAATTTTAAAAAAAATTTAAAAAATTATATTTTGATAGTGTTTGATGCAATGAATATATTGATCTATTTTTCATTCTAAACAAAAATCATTTGGACTGCTAAAAATATATTAGAAATACGTTAAATCTAGACCGTTAAATATAATATATAAAATTTCTAATGCATTTTTAGCAGTCCAAATGATTTTTGTTTATAATGAAAAATAGATCAATAGATTCATTGCATCAAATACTATCAAAATATAATTTTTTAAATTTTTTTTAAAATTTTTTAAGTAGCTAAAATTGGCCACATGAGGAGCTGTTGTGTAAAAAAACACAGCAGCCCCCTCAACCCTCACACACACCTAGGGGTGATGATGAAATATTGTAGTGGCGGTGTGTGGTGGTGGTGGCGGTGGTGGAGGTGGATAGGTATAGGCATATGGTGTTAGCTTTTTACGTACCAGGACTACTTTTTCTCTTCTCTCTCTCATTATCCATCCATCATCATCATCAGCTTTTTTTTTTTTATTTCTTTCTTTCTCTCTCTTCATTGAAAATTCCCACTTCCTCCAAAAGATTGGCTTGTCGGCGCAGCCATATTTCTCTCTGAATCCAAGGAAGATGACCCAATTTCTATTCCTTGTTGTGGTGGCTGTTGTTGCTGCTGTTGCTGTTTCTCTCTTTGTGAAAAGCCTCCACTCATGCTTCTCACTATTTGCCCAACTCCGAGAAAGTCCCTAGTCAATCTATCTGATCCCCCAATGCTACTTACATTCAAACTTTGGTGCAACTTAGCTTCTTCTATGTTATTGTAAGCATTTTCTTGTCCATGTACAGAGCCAAAAATCGACGAATTAGCAGTTGCGAACGAGTTCATTAAATCATGAAGATTACTCTCATTTTCATTGAAAATTTCACCAAATGCAGATGCAACAAGCGGTGGCCTATCGGATTTCATTGCGTTTGATGATGAAGAGTTATTACCAAAAGTTCTTAGCAAAGAAGCGCTATTAGTGCTTGAACTTGAACCCATTTGAGCTGCCTTTTGAAGAAGTGCGGTAGCTGACATGTGAGGGACAATATTATCATTTTGTACTGAAGAGCTAAAAAGAGACGGAACACCTGAAGTCATTTGATGATGTTGATGATGATGATGATGCTCGCCCATTATGTTGTTCGAGAAAATATTAGACCCTTGGCCTCCATTTCCACTGGCACCATTGATTAGTAGATTGTTGGAGTTATTAGCATGGTTGTTATTAGTAATGTTGCTTGTAGTGCCACTACTGGAAAGAAAGCTAAGGTTGAAAAGATTGGAAGAAGATGGAAGAGGAGGTGGAGGAGGATTGTTAGTGTTTGTGGTGTTATGAAGATCAGCAAATTGCATTAGCCCATGATGAAATGGTTTATTTTGCAACAACCCTTGTTGAGAATGATGATGTTGTTGTTCCTCATTATAATTTTGGTTTGATTCAGACATGAAGAAAGCTGATGAAGGCATAGGTTGTTGTGGTGGTTGAAACGATGATGAACCCATAGATGGAGGAAGGAGATGATCAAATTGTCCGGTCCTGCCACCTCCACCAAGTCTTAAAATGTCATTAGATTGGTCTTGCATGGGAGAAATTTGAGAACCCACTTGAGATAAGCCTATACTCATATTACTACTTCCATACAAATGGCTTCCAATAGTGTTCAAATTGGAAGGAGGGTTTCTTGCACTTTCTTGAGCCAATGCATCACAAAAGGCTCTATGAGTGATGAAACTGTCACGCCTGCAACAATTACAAAAATTGTTAGATAATAATCACAATTAATTAATTAAAATACCAAAAAGTTGAATAAATAAAATAAAATAACTGAGAAATAAGAATCCAAAGTTACTATATATTAATTTCTATGACATGATGAAATTATAGAATTTTGAAAAAATATGCCAACTAACTTAGGGCACAACATGTGATGTCCTATAGAAACTGTGTATTAATATGATCCCACAACACATATAGTACAAATAGAGGGGCATTAAAGAAAATGATGAGCATCTCCGTGACTGATAGACATATAAAATCCATTTCAAGATTTCCACGACTTGTTGTAGTCCAAAATCGGCTTGCAATTTCCTATTGATATGTCCCATCCCCACAATATCCGTGATCCAACAATACAATTTCAATTCTATTATATAGTAAAAATATAAAAATTAGGGTTACAATATTTAAGGGTAAATTAAAAGATTTGAGAAATGAAAGAAAAAAAGACCGAATTAGGGAAAAAAGGTAGAAGATAAAGAAGAATGTGAAAGTGAAGAAGGTTCAACTATAATTTCCATAGAAGACAGAAACATAATAATTATGGGGGTACAGGTGGGGGAAGAGAATTTCACCAGAAGTTGAGAAAATCATTAACCAATCACACTGTGAAATACCATTTCAAGAACTGAAACCTCAATAAATGCAACTAGAGAATGTATTCAACATCATGAAAAGCAGTCAATCAAACAACTCCATTTCAATAACTTGATAATTGTATCTATCTTTTTACTTCTTTAAATAAACTAAAATGCAAAAATTATATATAATTATAGACTCGTGATTTACACTATTAATGAATTGTTCCCAAAACAAGAAACTAATAACATCATCTCCATTTTCTTGAATTATTCATCTTTGCAGATCACAAAGATAATGAATAAAACAACTCCCAATCTCTCTCTCTCTAACAGTTAGAGAAGAGCTCTAAAATTGCAGCCAAGGAGAATGAGTGTAAGAGAAAGAGAAAGAAGAAAGGGGAGGTGGGTTGATTAGGGCCTACGTTATCATGAAAAGGAGTACCTGCAAGAGTACAGAGCTGATCACATCTAGCCAACCCATAAGAGAACAAACATGGTAAACAACACGCGGCAGCAAGGCTCTACATGGCATAGCAACACGTGAATAGGAAAAAGTAAACAACCAAAAAGGGCGGTGTTTCCGAGGAGGATAAAGAAAAATAAAATAAAATAAAATAACAGAGAAAATCATCAATTAATTTTTTTTTTTTTTAGCTTTCTTAATTTCTTTCTTTCCTTCACTTGTTGAAACCGCTATGACCATAGCAGTTTCCGGAGATTGTTCACGTGGGAGTATGTTTTCTGCTATTTCACCATCTTCTCCACAGTATCAGTGAAAAAAAATAAAAAGACAAATGGAAAGAGAAAAAGGAGAGAATTTTAGCCCTAAGACAACCACACAAAGACTAGGTACTGTGTTACTCATAACGCTTCTTTATTTCTTTTCATTATCGTCTTAATGCTTAATTGAAAAAATGAGAATGAGAATGAGAATAAGAAATGAAATTTACCTTGAAAAAAGAGTGCCACAGTCACATCTGTATTCTCTAGTTCCACAAGTCTTAGAATGGGCTTTCCAATCAGATTGAACAGCATACCTTTTAGAACACTTCTCACACTTCCATTTTTTCTCACCATGTTTTCTTGAATAATGTTTTTTTATACCAGTAAGGTCACCAAGAGCCCTAGAAGGGTCATGGTGAACGCATGTGGGCTCAGGGCATAAATAAACTTTCCTCTTCACTTCTTTTGTAGTCTTCTGCTTAAGCTTCCAAGGCAGGTTATGTCCTCTTCTGTGAAGTTGTAAATTTTGCTCCCTTTGAAACCCTTTGTTGCATACCTCACATATGAACCTGTTTGTTGCCATTAGGGTCTTGGGAGATAGTGCTATCACCTCTGCGTCTGGATCTGTTATGAAAAATGCCAAACAAAAATTATTAGAAAACTCTACAAACCCAAAAATATAAAAAAAAAAAAATTAATTAGGATGGATGAAATTCATGGGGGGATAAAAAAAGAATTTTCTTTTACCCATGTCAATTTCAACCAAAATTTGATTTACATGGGTGTGTATCTAAAATTTGTATTAAAAACCCCATTGATTTTTTTATGGGGTTTTTAATACAAATTTAAAAGAAATCTTAATTGGAAGAAAATGAATTAAAGAGATGATGAGTTTGTTGGAAATTCATTAACTTGAAATAATTGTTTTTATTATGTTAATTAATTAGTAGATCTTAGATAAAATTGTTGATACTTGCTTGGTGTTCCTGGTTGGTTTCTCTTTTTCTTCTGAGGCGGCGGAGGTGGAGCTGAAGATGAAGTTGGTGTTAAGCATTGCTGTTGTTTCATCTGGTTTTGAAGATCTTCATCTCTAATTCCAAAGAAAGGAACCGATGAAGAAGAAGCAGCCATCTTCAAAAACCAAAAACTAATTCTCTTTCTTCTTCTTGTAATTCTTGACTTGTACGAGCTCTTATAATTAGTCCTTCAATTCCTTCTCCTCGCAAAGAAATTTATAATCAAGAAACCAGCTAGCTATCCACATGCAATTTAAGTTCTTTCTTTAAATCTTGTAACTCAAAAAGGCAACAAAACACAATTGAAAAGCTTTTGGATACTGATTGAATGAGAACCCTAAAAAGGAAAAAAAAAATTATCTTTTTAAGAGAGGATCTAGCTATGGAGAAGATATAAAAAGGGGATGAAATTTTTTCAAAAAAATAAAGAAAAAAGAGAGATTATTAAGCAAGAAGAGGAATAGCAAGCACTACTCTAAACCCCATGAAGCATTTAGATTCCACATCTCCTCTCTCTCTCTCTCTCTCTCTCTAAACTACAATTCCCCTTTGTTTTAAATGCCAGATTTTGAACAAGTGAGGTTGCTATGCTTCTTCTTTTGATTTGGTGTCATGCAAATATGCTTACACATACACATGAAAATTAAAAATAATTTTTTTTTTTTTTTTTTGCCCTTTTGTTTTCAGAGATTTTCCTAATTTTACTCTTATTTGCGCTTTTTTTTTTTTTTTTTTTTTTTTTTTTTTTTTTATCTTAACTGATATTTTCATAATATTTGTAAAAATGAAAGAAATTCATTAAGAGAAAGAGAGAGAAGGGTAAGGCCTACAAGTCGGTGGACCCAATCCATAGTCGCAAAACGACGGGTATGGTTCGTGAGGGTAGCATGAACAGCTTTACCCTCTCTATCTCTCTCTCATTTCGTATCTTCTTATTCACTCCTAGACAAACTTTCCTTCATCACTCCCTCACGGTGTGGACCTCACTGTAAAATTATTTTTATTTTTTTATATATACATATTTTAATTCAACTGTATATTTTAATTTGATAAAACATGTACCCCAAAAATAATATTAATTTCTTTTCTTTAAAAAAAATAATACTACATTATTATCTTACATTTCTGACAGAGAATATTACGTCCATCATACACTACTTCTATTCCACTATATTTGAGTTAAAATTTACAAAAAAAAAAAAAATATATCTTTTAACACTAACTAATAACCATTTACTAATAACCATTGCCTCTATAGTTCCCTCCTATGAAAACAATCTAATCACTCGATATTTACAGCAACTTTCAACTTTTAATTTTTGGTAATACTTTCGAATTATGAATGATTAATTTATGACGACAACAATATTAATTTATGATGAAAACAATACTCCTAATTAGTGGTGTAATTAAGGGGATTAGTAGTAGTCCTATCCCTAAAATTTTTAAATATATATATATATAAAATTTTTAATTAATCCCTTAAAATTTTTAAATATATGTATATATATGTAAATTTTTTAATTGGCTCTCAAAAAAATTATATATAATTTATAATACTAAAATTTTTTAATAGTTTAACTTTGACTGATCTAATAGTAATAAAATTATATGTAAATTTTTAATTGATTCTCCTAAAAAAATTATATATGATTTATGATACTAAAATTTTTTATTAATTTAATTTTGATCCCCTCTTATAAGATTTTCTAGTTATGTACTGGTCTTAATATATTTTAAACCAAAATCCACTTTCAAAATTTTAATAGATATATATAGCATACTTAAGAGTATTTGTTGGAAGATATTTTACTCTCTATTGACCCTTCTAGATAAAGAATATATACATAATAACTTTTTAATTCAAATTAGAATTTCACCATTATTTAATATTCAAAAAAAATTACAGCAAACATACTATATATATATAATTGATAATGTAAAGAACACATGTACTGGTTTAGCTAATCACTAATGGGCCAACAATAATATGGAGATTGGGTATTCAGTGTCTACAGTAGATGTTGTTTAACAGTAGTACTTGGGGTTCACTGACATGCAAAGGGCAAAAATGAGTCAGCAACATACTTTTTATTCTTGCCTATCTGGTTGGCTCGGTTACATGCAATAGGGGTCTGGCAGTCACATCAAACTATAGCTTAGCTTATTATATATAATTAATATTTGTTAAATATAAAACATAAAATTTTAAACTAAAGGATATTTAAGTCATTTCATTAAATAAAAAAATAACAATCAAAACCTAAGAAAAGACCTAATCCAACTATTGGGTATATATAAACAATCACTTATTGAATTTTAGGCTCTTTTATAGAGGCTTCATATTGATTTACATTGTTCATTTATTACTATCTAATTTCACATTCTTGTTATTTCAACAATGGGACAAGTAAAGTTGAATTTGCTTTCACTACAACAGTTATTCAAATTCGAAATTTCTTAATTATAATGTGATTTGAATTCGAAATTTCTTAATTATAAAGAAATATTTTAATATTATTAAATTAAAATTTTTTGATAATAAAATTTAATAGAGAAAAGATATGCATGGGGATCAAATTTCAAAAAGCATATATATATGAAGTGAATTATAGGATTCACATACTCAAGAAGATGAATAGATGATGAATGTGTATATATAATAAAGTGAATAATGTGGGATTTTTATATGTGGGATTTTGAAGTAATTTATGATTAACACAGTTTTATCCTACTTTTAATTTCCTCTATATTGACAATTTTCATTCCTTATAGCCAGCTAATTTATTTTTCCTCAAATAAGGTATAGCTATTTATATCACACTTGTCATTCTTTTATAATAGCGACAGCTTAACCATAACCATGCACTTCATTTTCAGTGATCATGCTGATAATTTGCTGACCCCCTAATAATAATTAATTATTTTGTGGGTGGATGACATTAATTTGTATATTAATTTATCTAATTAGCATTTCAATAATCCCAATATTACTTATCTCGTTATATATATAAAAATTAAAAAAAAAAAAAGGTCGAGATTTTAACTGTTGAAGAAAAATCAGTAATCTGACTTAACTATTTCTTCTTCTTTTTTCATTACATAAAGGGATATTTGAGAGAGTTTAATAATTAATATTAAAATTTATTTTTTATAAAATTTTACTTTCTAATGTGATTTTTAAAATTATCAATTTATTTCAAAATTCATTTTAATAAAATTTATTTAGTCATGGGCCATGACAGTAGCTATTTGTATCGTACACTACAGTATGTGTAAGTGATGCACAATAATACTTATAAAACATATTTTAACAAGATAATTTATACCTCGAATCTCATTGCAACTTCAATCAAGACATTCTGCTTTCTAATAGAGACAAAATATTTTTTTATTTATAAACATGTTTTTGCACTGTTTTTTGTGCTATAGGACTCCAAACACTATAAAAATTAATATAATTGGCCATCAAATAGAAAAATTACTAATACATATGAACATTTAAATTATTAAGACAACAAAAACAAATGTTCATAATAAAATATAAATATAAATTAATATTTATGTATCTATTGAAAAGTTATATCATTGATGGTGGTGTTTGACCAAAGAGGTATCATATAAAGAAATGTCAATAAGTAAATTAATTTCTTTGATGTAAAGTCTTATATGTAAGTTACATTACTGAAAAATGTAACTTACAAGACAGGTCATATCATAATAACTCTTTGATAAGCAAAGGTTGGCTCATAACTCCAATAGGAATGCCAATTTAATTCATCCAGTCAAGTACTTGTTTCATCCGGGTGATATTATCCGTCCCATTTATTAAATAGAATAAAATAAATTTTATATTTTAAATTTAAATCTTATTAGAATTAAAATTAAAAATAATATAATTTGATTCAAATTCAACCCAATTATATATATTATATATTTTTTTTAATTTTTTATATAAAAGATAAATTATATAATATGGATTTATTTAAAAGATATACAAATGAATATTTATATATATATATATAAATTTAAAAATTAATATTAAATAATTATTTAAAAAAAATAAATAAATGAGTATATTCGTCACAACCAGTATCGTTTCATTACAACAGGATGGGTAATAAAAAAAAACCCTACACTTATACCTACTCTGTTACTATCCTAAACTGCAACTGTATCTATTAAAAAAAAAACCTGTTACTATCCTAAACTGCAACTGTATCTATTCAAAAAAAATTTAAAATTCAGTATTAAAAAAAATAAATATCGATAAAAATTAAATTTTAATAACACTCTGAAATAATTTTACCTTATTAATAAGTTAAAATACCAGTTTTCTATTTAAACATTACCTTATATGGAAATATATACATGAGGGTACCATGCATGGACCCACTATTTGGGATTAAATAATTTTTTTTTTAAATATATAGAAAGTTTAATAACATTTGAAAAACTTTAACATATTAGAATCATTTATAAAATCATAATAACATTACATGTTGGAAAAGAGATCTGTTTTTGTCACCAAATCAAATTATTTATATAAAGAATGTTTTATAAAAGAATATTAATAATATATAAAAATATTGATTTGGAGAATCTAGATCTCCATTTCATTCTCTTTGAAATCTATGTAAAATTGGTCAATGGAGAATTCTAATCATTCATTGCTAAAATTTCACAACTAGAATATATAGTACATCCCCCTCTTTTAAAGTTCCCACTATAAAAAATGTACTGACTCTAAATTTGTATCCAAAACTACTATATATGTTTCCTTTCTCTTAATGTATAAAACCTTTGATGGCTTACTAAAAATAAGAATATTATTATATGTACTGAAGTGATCTTTATAGCCAAAAGGTTAAGATTTCTAATTCTAATTGTAGACAAATTAGAAAAGAAAAGAAAAAATATTTATATTTTTTTAATTTATTTATTAATGATTTAGCTTATGAATTATTTCATTAAACTTCAGATATGTATTAGATATAAGGTTATCTAGTGAGATAGTGTAACAACTTTTTTTTTATTTATTTTAATTATGATTGTTTTTAAATTAAAAATAAAGTGGAAAGTCATTTTGATTAAAAATAAAATGAAAAAATGAAGATTAAAATGATTTAGACAATTTCACTGATGAAACAGAGATCTAATAAAGTTTCAGTTTGAAAAGTTAAACATATTATGATAAAAAAAAGAAAGAAGGGAAGAGATAAATCAAAATTAATTTTAGGGAGGAAAATATAATATGATTTTGATATATTATAATTATCAAGAGATATCGTCAAATTAAAAACCTTATAAAACAGAAACAAAAAATTTGCACAACTGATCCTAATTAATTTTCCTATAAATATTAAGATGATTTGAATTGCGTTGTGCGAATATTTTTAAATTAAATATTTTTCAAATAAATCTATAATATATTTTAATATTTAATTGAAAGAGAGAGGGGGTTATCAGAACAAGAAGAAACGAGAACAGTTTGTTAGTTACATTATTATTATTTAACTGTGAAGAGAGGGGCTATTCTATGGCTAAATCTGTAGTAAGTTATTGGGCTTCTGTTTACATAAAGTAAAGGAAAGCCTATATATATATATATATATATATATATGATCTATGCCTAAACTGTAAACTACGTTTGTTTTTACTATGGCTAAACTAAATTATTAACTCCATGAATAGATTTTATAGATGGCTATTAATTTTATTTTTTTTTACTATGGTTCAACTAAATTATTAAGTCTAATTGCTTACTGATCAACTATTTAATTTAATAAGATATTTAAAAATTAACTTGTGATATCATTTAATTATAAAATAGAATCATAATTAATTTATATAAATTTATACGAGGGACGGCTGGCTAAATTTAACGTCTTCCTCAATTGTCTGAAAAAGAATTATGATATTGATTTGATGTTGTTGTTGTTTAGTTTTTATTTCTTCTTTCTTTTTTCCAATGTTTGTTTGGCATTGTGATTATATAACTGTTGGAAAATATTGTGTTTGGAGAATTTAGGCAAATCTTAATTTTTAAAAAATATATATTTTAATTTTGTTCAAATTATAGTTTATTAAAAATAATAAAATAAATTTTAAAAATAAAATAAAAATCAAAATGCAGTTTTAAAAAACTGATTAAAATTCAATACCAAACAAACCCTTATTCCATTTTTCAAGATACTAAGATGATTTTGATTGGTTAGACGAATATGCTTTGTTATTCAATGGTATGCGTGAATTTTTTTTTTTTTTTTTTTTTATTCACTAAATTTTAAGGAATTGGATTTTCCGGCCCCAACATTTAACCGAAGAATCTAATCTAATAGTATAATTGTTTGAGACCTTATTGGAACTTAGGACCCCGTTCATTTTGTGAAAAATATTTTTTTTCTAATGTTTATAACGTTTTAGAAAGTTAGTTAACAAAAAATATTATTTTAGCCAATAAAAAATAATATTTTTAAGAAAAAATGTTATTTTTTGAATTTTTAAAAATTTATCATAATAAAAAGATAATATATTAATATATATTTATTAATCCACTGACCGTCAATAACCACCATCAATAATCGCCAACAACTAATACTAACTGTCATTGACAGCTAATAATTATCATAATTTATTATTTTTATCTCGTAATTAATAATAAAATTTTAAAATATAAAATTCTTATATGTGTAAATATGTCTATAATTTTATAAAATAAAATTTTTTAATTAATTTTTTAATATGATAATCAAATAAAAGAAAAATAACTTTGTAGAGAATATTTTTCTTGGAAAATATTTTTAGAGATAAATTGTTTTTTACAAAACAAATGGAATCTAAATTTGAAAATTTTAAAGTAATGGAGTCTTGCAAAATGATGATAGATTATGAAAAAAAAATATATTTATTTTAGGGAAAATGAAAAAAAAAAATTGTATTATTCATATAATGATCCCAATTATCAATTAATAGGGGCCTACAAAGCCACCAATTTCAACAATATAATACAAATTTGAATACATATTTCCAATCAATAAAATAAAATATACCATATATTTTATTTTAATTTATTTATATTTCTTTCTGTTATTTTTTACTATCTATATATATAGGATTTAATAGTTCAAAAATTGAGGATGCAAAATTTAGAATGGGAACTTCTTAGAAGGCTGAAATAATGTCAAACAAGTATTGTATAAATTATAATGTAGACAAAATCAGAAGGAAATTGGTAGAGAATATATAGATGACAAGAAGTTTAATTCTAAGGGACAGAACACTCACTGACTGCCTTGAAGGAAACCTCATTCACAATTCAAATAATATTCTGCATTCTCAACAAAATAAATAAAATAATATATTTATATAAACAGGGAAATGATAAAAAAATTACAAAAATATCGATAATCATATCCCAAAAAAATATTGAAAAATATATTTTGTATAAAATAATTTATTAAATGTAGAAGAATATGACTTCAAATAAAACTAGTTTTATGGTTTTTAACTATAATTTTAATAATAAATACTTTACTAGGATTTATAAATGAATGAAATGACAAATATTTTTCCTTATTTTGATATCTATTGAATATATTTTTACCTAGATTAATAAATCAATAAAGTTATAAATTAATTAAAGAAAAAAAATCAAATAATCAAATATAAAATTTCATACCTGATCGAGTAGATTTATTTTTTCTTGTCGAAGTTTAGATCTGATTATTCATGTTCGATAAATCTTTGAAGAAAAATCAACAAAAACTAAATAAATAAATAAATAATTGACTACTAAGGAAATTTTATGGTTGAAACAAATGGATTCATTTGTGACAGATTATAATTTTAGTTGTATGTGAGATTATATATCAAATTAAAACTAATTAAGAAACCATTTAGTAAATATGAAATTATAAATCTTTTTCAACGTGGATTAACATAATATGATATTAAATAATATTATTTATCTATCATAATCACGTGATAAATGTTTATTTTTTAAAAATTAATAACTGAAATTTTCTTTCATATTGATATTTAATTATTAGATGAAACTAATTGTGAACCAAGCTTTGTATAGATTTTGGTTATATTTATTTTTTTTTAATTTTAAAATATTTTATTAAATTTAAATATTATTTTTTTATAATTTTAAATATTATTATAAAAAGTATAAAAGACAAAATTACTATGCATGATCCAATTAATTAAATTAAAATTTATAGAAATACAATAACATGAAAAAAAATTACGAAATAACTTCATATAAACTTAATTTTAAAGAGATTTATTACTTGACAGATATTAAAAAATATATATAATATTAATTGAATTTAACTTTTATTATAAATATTTATATAGATTTTGAAAAAGGTAACTATGGGTTTTTTTTTTACTGATAAAAAAAAATATTAGTCAATATAAGTAAATTAATTAAATGGATTGCAATATGTTAAAGTTGAATATAAAAAAAATTAACTAATATCGAAAAATTTTAAGGGAAATAAATTACTATGATTTAAACTTATGATTTCATGCATTGAGGTATCCATCCAATTACTAATTAAGTTCTTATTATTATTTACTCAAAAGAGTTGTTATTATTATTATATTGACAATTTTAAAAAGAATGCACTTAAAAAATACCATGTATGGATTTCTATTTCTTGGAGTTTGTTCCTTCCATATATATAGATTTTAAATTACCATATATATACTGTTAATTAAAAAAAATTACCATGTATATACTTCCCAATATAAAACCTTGTTGGGTTTTGCTAAATTATATATAATATTAATGCGTTTTGAATCTAACACTCTTTTATATATATATATATAAATTTAATTTCGAATAAAATTCAAATTCGATAATTTACAGTTCTATAAATGATATCAATATTACTCATTTCGTTCAAAAATAAATGTTTTAATTTCTTTTTTGATATGTTCTAATTTAATTATTTTATTTTTTAATTTAAATAATACTTTAACTTAATATTTCAATAATACCTTCATATAAATTTAAAAAATTAAAAATATTTATTATTTTTTAAAAAATAAAAAGATAATTATACTTAATCAAGAGAAATATATTAAAATAATAAATGAGATAATTGTTCTTAATTAGAATAAAGTAAATATTAAAAAAGTTTGATTTTCTTTTAATATTTATACATTTTATAACTAAAATATTTATTTTGAGCCGGAAGGAATTTTAAATTAAAAATTCATTAGGACCTAACACTCATTTTTAAAGTGATTTCATTTTACTACGAATGTTATAAAATTCACATCTCTTAAAAAAATATTATAACATTCATATTTATAGAAGAGATTATATTTTATAATAATAAATGATATGAACTGTCAGATTTCCTCATATTACCAAATGATAAATACCATATCACAATTTACACACTCAATATTTGTATCTTAGGGAGAAATTTAATTATTTAGATTTTCTTTTAAAGACATGTAAGTATATTTAAGGTAAACAGAGTATCAAGGTGGGTTTTAGGTGTGATTTTACTAACGAAAATACAAAATATTTTAAGTAAAGTACAAACTTACTTCCCAAATATAATGTCAGCTTACCAAATATTTCTAAATTTCAAGTTTTTATAAATGCATAATGCTATTTTCAAGCTTTCTTAAAAGTTAAAATAAAATAAATCAAATTGAAATAAAATAATAAAAAATTAAAAATTGACTGAAATATCTAAATTCATAAACATTATAATATATCAAATATAAATTTTGATTTTATTATTTTTTTCATAAAATCAAATTCAATAAATATTGGAATATCAAATTTCATATTTATGGATTATAAAAATAAATATCAAAATATAAATAAATGATAAACCTATCCACATTAGTTTAAACTTTTGTGGTTAACGATTCAATAAAAAAGATATAAAATAATTCATACTCCATTTAAATTATCAAAATTATCATTTATTATTAAGTAAGTTAAAAAAAAAATTCATAATATCAGAGTGGATTTCTATCATGATTATTGTACTAGAATTCATTAATATCCAATTACGTATTGCCAATAACCTATTAATTATCAAATTATTAATGAGTTGTATCAAATTCAAAATAACGCCCACTCTTTCTATATTATTCAAAAGGGAAAATTATATAAATATACCATTTTTTTTTTACTGTTTTTTCTTTCACTTTTTATCTTTTTTTATATATATTTGATATATTTGTAATATATTTAGTATATTTTTAATATATGTTTTGTATATTTTTAATATATGATTAGTATATGTCGTATTTTTAAAAAAATATTTTTAAATATGTAATATTTTTGAAAAAATATTTTTACAATAATAAAAATAAAAAAAAATTTCTATATTTTTAAAAAAATCATTTATTCAAATTACCCCTTTATTATCAAGTAAGCTAAAAATTGCTTCAATAAAAATAATGTATTTTTTTTTTTTAACTCTTTTAGCGGTCAAGGCACAAAGAAATAAATTCAACTTTATTATTAAAGAACTAATAAATAAAAACTGAATACTTAAAAATACTTAAATTTCGATGAACTTAACAATTTCACCACTAACTTTATTTTTTTTTTAATTAAAAGAATGGAGTTAATAATTATATTTCCAACTGTTAGCATTTAAGTTTTATAATTAAAAATTAGTTTTTGATGTTCTATAGTTTTTGAATTCAAAATTATCTTTATTTAAAAAATACTTTATTTTAAATAATTAGGAAAATACTTTGCTACTAATTAAAAGAAAATACAACTTTATATTGGTTTTTAACTAATTTAATATATATATATATATATATATATATATATATATATATATATA
>CANXYC012632302.1:0-43408 GCA_948193065.1 Aleurites moluccanus
TATTGTTATATAACCTTGCTTCATTAATATTTCTGATTTGATTACCGAATTTTATTTCCCTTGCTTTATGAATTTATCCTAATCATAAACTCTTGATTGATATTGGAAATTGTACATGGCATGGCCATAATTGATATTGGATATTGATATGATTGACACCGAAATGATTGATTGATTGATTAAATCCGGATGCCATTGTTTTTAATGGTATCCCTTGTTATTGACCTTGATATGATTATGACAAAGCTTCTGATTCGACAGGGGAGTAGGAAAATACTATCGACCTTATGCAAATTGTATATTTGTACCCCTAGCTGGGAAGGATTATGGTCCCGGTCATAGGGCCTGATCAGCTTTATGCTTATTTGTCCTGATATGGATGATCTAGGACCACATGGTCCAACGCATTTGATTGTTTGGAGATTCTATGATTTCTTTTCATACAGTCCATCCCTGTATCTGTCATCCCATATATGATACCAAACTTATATGTTGAATTATTGACTTTATTGTACGCCGACATTCATTCGGTACCCTATTATTTTATTGATTGATACCCTTGCTATATAATACCCATTATTTATTGCGATGCATGTGAATTCACTGGGTATCATCTATACTCACCCCCTTTTCATTGTTTCCCCTTTCAAGAGAGGATTAGAGCTGCAGAATCCAGACTTCTACTTCTCTAGAAATTCTACCACTGATTTCAGATGTATTGACAGATACTTTATTTTGAACAATAGTTATTTTGTTGTTCATAATCTAGCTGCTCCATGGGTATGTACGGGTTAGCTAGGAAATGAACATGTAACTGATGATAGTTTTGTTTAATTGATGATATTATAATTAATGGGATATTTGTGGACTTATGATACAATTATGACCTGAATGTATGATGGTTTAATAGAATGCTTGGAAATTATGAATATGAATGATATGTAATATTGTATTGATAAGATCGATGTGTTTGATATTGGATTCTACGGGTGCCGGTCATCATTGGCATCTCCCGTGCCCTAGGCCTGCCGCGGCTTGGGAAATCGGGTCGTGACAATATGCTTGGCCCAAGGTAATTTGAACCATGTTTATTCTACCATGTGACAATCTTTCATGCTTATTCCTACTCTCTTGGTCAAGACATGTATGGTGTAGATAACTTATATCTTCTGAATCTACGGGTAGACATTTATGATGATTGATTTTAGAGGTGAGGTTCCTCGTTTTCCTTTATCCATATTGTTGATGGCTTCATCAAGGATGGACAAGGTGAATTACTGGATGAGGTGGGATCTATTAGAGGCTCCACGACTGTCATCCACTTGTTCTTGATTTGGTCCATTTTTTCCTAGGCATCTTTAATTTCTTGGCAAGTAGTCTTATTGATGCAGACCGTTATCATCATCATGTAACAATGTTAAGTAATTATATAACAAAATTTAAAAATTTCATAAATAAATTTAGAATATGTTTCTTTTTGATAATTAATTCATTTAGTGAGCTTTTCATATATTTGTCTTCTTTATCTATTTAGATGAAGAGTGTTTAAATTGTTCATTATTAGTAAAAAAAAAAGGATAAAAGTTTAATTTAGTCCCTGAATTTGTTTGCGATATTCAATCGGGTCCAAAATGAGCTTTTAAATCAATTTAGCACAATAATTTTATTTTAAAGCTAATTTAACCCTATTTTGACTAGAAAAATGCATGTGCATTACATACATTACCCTTGAAAAGTGAGAAGTTAATTTTAATAATAAAAAATAAATAAAGAATAAAAAGCCCAAATTGCCATGGATTCTTCAATTCTCCAGTCCATAGTTTCCATTGCATACTTCCCACCTCACTGTACTCAGTTGCATCCTCATTCCATTTCTCTTCTTCTCCATTCCTAACTCCCTAAAATCCCAACAAATCTCAAACCCGTAGCTTTTCCATTTCTCTTCTCAATGTTCCATTTCTTTTATACCTATTTCTACAGCTTAAAGATCCGCCATTCCCCCAAATCACTAAACCCAAATCCGAATCGCACCATTTATCTTTGTGCTACCATTTGTGAGACCCATTTGGAACTGTCATTGTCGAACTCACCTTCTTCTCCGAAGCTTAGATTTGTCACCGATCATCATTATTGAGAACCAGTAGTGGCTCGCTATCTCAGTAAGGGCACTCGAGTGAACCAAAAGCTCTTTCAACCGACACCAGAAAGCGCAGACACCTAGCCTCGATTAGGCTGTTGTGCATCAATATACTAGGGAATTGGTGAATTCAATTTGAATTGTGATTTAATTTGCACTTTTTGTTAGTTACTATATGCTTTGTTTTTGCTTGTTGAAAAATCTCAAAAATGAAAGTGAATCAAGATGAAGATTGAAATAGAAATGGGTATTTGAGGATTGATGTTGGGTTTTTATTCATGATGATAGATTTTGTCTTTTTAAGGCCTTTTTGTTGATGCTGGATTTTTATTTATGTCGATGGATAGTTCGTACTTTTTGGATTCCAATTCTTCTTCATCTTCTTCTTCTTCAAGCTGGTCTTTGGCCAAGATGGCAAGTCTGATGACTGTAGAGCATAATAGATTAAGAGCTTTCAAAGTTGTCCCTGACGGTGGTGAATTTGTTGGTATTTGGCTGAAGTAGGATGTGCTGGTGAAGAAGTGTGATTGGATCACACCACATTCTGGTAAGTGGAGAGAAAGAGTTGAAAGAGAAGAAGAATAAAATGGCTAAAACATGGATTCTTAATTTTGAGAAAATTCACTTAAAAAAGGAAATCAATCTTGATATGTAATTATCTTGATATGTTATTTTTTTCAGTTTTGATTTGTATATTAATTAGGGATGAATATAAATTTAAATTAATTAAAATTTTTATTATTATTTTTAATTGAATTTGACTGTGGTTTACATGCATTAAATTCAAAGAAAAATTGAGTTAAATTGTTATTAATATGAAATTTCTAGGCTAAATTGATTTAAAAAGTCAATTTAGATTCAATTGAATGTATATGATAAATTTAAGAGCTAAAATGAGTTTTTGTTAAAAAAAAAAAAAAAACTTTTTTATAATCACTAATTTAACATTTTTAAAAAAAAAAAAAAAAATACGTACTATTATCACATCTGGGCAAAAATTACTGTCAGAGTAAGTTTGAATGTTTTACTGTCAATCATGTGGTAGTTTTAGGACACGTCCATCAGATATACAATCCACTGCTAACTATCTAATCATATCCGTATGTATCTAAATCTAGCTCCGTTGTTCTACCAGTTAATATGCAGTTTAGGCAAATAAAATTATAAAATTATTTTTTTAGAGATAATATATATATATATATATATATATATATCTCAATATGTGCAAAATGGATGATATCTAAATTTCTAAATACAAATTTCATAAAAATATATATATATGTTTCTAAGAATACTACTAGTACTCTTCACTCTTCAACAAATTCTTCTCCTAAATACATTAGCTAATTTATGCAATAACCAATGATAGATAAGGAAACAAACATTTGAAGGATGAGATCTATTTTTTAGTGTAAATTAAAGTGTTATTATTAGCAAACCAGAAATTCATCTTGATAGCAGAAAATATTGACATGATTAAAAGGAGCAAAGGAAGAATCAATTTCAACACCAAGCTATTAACTTATCAATTAACAAATACCAAAATTCATCACAACATTTAAGAATAATAATTATTAATGAAATTGGGATAACTATCTATCAAATTAAATTTTCCGAAGCGTTGAACACATCCTCTATTGAAAATCAAATGATGCTTATCTACCAAAGAAATCCTATTTACAACCATAGGTGGATCAAAGTAGTGGTAAAGGTTTTTGTAATTTTTAACATATAAGATTAAAATAATAAATTGTATGACTCTCCAAAATAATAATAAAAAAAAAACCTAATCCAAAATTAATCTAATATCTCTCAACTTAAAATAATTTAAAATATAGATCAATTATTTTTTTTAATTTTTTTCGTTGCTTTTAATTATTCTGATTGAAACCTGATTACTATACTTAACTCTTAGATATTAATTTAACACCTATATTATTAATGTTAGGGATGCCACTTTTTAAAATTTATGTGTTCGTCGCTGTTTACAATATCACCAAGCAAAAGTGAATTTATAGACTCAAATTCTTTAAGAGTCCATTTGGCAAGGAATTGGAATTGAATTGAGAATTTCAATTCTAATTTCAATTTTCTAGAATTAGAATTATGTTTAAATTGTAGTTTCAACGTTTGTTTCATACAAAAAATTTGAATTGAAATTGAAATTAAATAAAAAATTGATAATTATGAAAGTGGCGGTGGAGTTGGAAGTGGTGGTGGACAGTCGACGGTAGCAATGAGGTAGTGATGGTGGATCGCCGGCAGTTCAGCGAGCCATCATCGCAAGTGATAATGGTCCAACGAACCTTTATTACCAGCGGTGACGGCAGTGGCGAACTACTATCACCGAAAGTGGTAGATCACCATCACCGATAATGATGCTGAAGGTGGTGCTGGGTGTGACGGTGTGAGAGAAAATGGGAGTGGTGATTATAAAATTGTAATTTTTATAAGTTGATAATGAAATTGTGAAAATATTTTTTTAGTTATATTCTAATTTCATGGAATTGTAGGTAGAATTTCAATTTTAATTATAAATAACTGTTAAACACTAAAATTGAAAATTTCAATTTCAATTCTAATTTCAGATTCTCTAAATAAACCCTAAGAATTCTTACTACATTTTAAACTTTCTAAAATACCTGCTCACTATGCTTTTCAACAATTTTCATAAATATCGTAGTTGTTCTTGATATGTGGCACATAAGTGCCTTTTATTAAGCAGTTTTATAATTAGTTTGAATCTTTTGTCTCATTTTATATTTTATATTTTTTTAATGTACCATAATATTAATGAAAAATATTAACTATTAAAATATTTAAAAAAAAATGATATAACATATAAAAAAGTATATAAAACAAGAGATGAAATATATAATGAAGAGATGATTCAAACTCACATTTATTTGATATAAAAATTAAGAATTTATATTTTTTTTACTGATTATTTCTTATTATGACCATTAGTAATATTAATTATTTTAAAATGATATGTAAGTATATTAATTATAAGTATATTAAAAAGTTATACTTGAAAATGTATTAGTGAATTTAATTTAAAAAATCAAATAGACTTTTTATTTTTAGATATTTCAAAAATATATATATTATAAATTCGTAGATAGAAAGAATATTTTTTTTAAATGATTTACTATTTATAACAATAACAAATAATAATAAGTATGATGAAAAGTATTAAATACTTTATCCATTTGAAAAAAGATAAATTCTTTTTTTTTTTCATTCCGTTCAAAATTATAGTCTATTTCTTTTAAAAGATAATTAATATGTTAATTTACTAATATATCTATATTTAATATTTCACCAAATTATATTTTTATCTATAAATAATTAATTAATTTTATTGAACTAAATAAAATATGCATGCTAGAAATATGAATATTTAGCTAGAAAATAATACATATTAATTTTAGTAAAACATTCAATTTATTAAATTATTATTTTTTTTATTAAAATTATATTGGTAATGAGACTTAGTATTAAATAAAATTTTATTGGTATTAATTTTTTTTTTAATTTGTAAAATTAGTATTAAATAATAGTTATTTTCAAAATAATTATTTAATAATATAAATAAAACATATTTGTGAAAAATATAAAATATAAAATATTATTTTAATTAAATTTATCCTTTTTTTTAATATGTATAAAAATAAAAATAATTCTATTTTTTTCAAATGAAAGGAATATTAAGGAGGAAGAACACCATAAGCTTTTCTCATGAAGAATGGGCATAAGAAGAAAAAAATATTAAATATTATACCTAAAATTCTAAAAGAACAAAAATATAAAAATAGGATTTTTACATTGAAAATAGAAAAATATCATTATAACAATATTGAAAGGAGAGGAAGAGGGGACTTACGAGGTGAGAGAGTGTCAGGGCATATTCTCTATCTCTTTACCTAATTCTCATTTGTTTTTATTGATAAATTATTTTTAATTTAATATCTAACTAATGCTCTGCTTAAACCCTAGACAAAGGCCAATGGCTATCCTTTGCAAGAGCATGTTTGCAACTTGCAAGTTGCCACAATTTAACTGCTTCTCTTTTGACTATTGTCGTTTCAAAAATTATTAGCTAACATGGGATATATATCGTTTATTCATGTAAAAATAAATATAAATATAAATAAAATAAAAATATATTTATGTGAATTTTTTTTATATGTATATAAAAAATATATTTTCATTTTATTTAATAATTTCTATATTATTTTCTTTTACATCCATATTGTCTAAATAAGAGGTGAAATTAGATTTTATAGGAGTTAAAATAAATATAAAAAAGAAAAAAAAAAGAGATGATAACTTTTAAATTTTGAAGTATTATTAGTTATAATTTTAAAAATAAATACAAAACATATAAGTAAATTTAAATTTAAGAATGTTATATAGTTATAATTTTAAATATATATATAATATATAATAAATAACTAATACAAAAGAATAAATTATTTTTTAATTCTTAATGTTTGACTTAATTAACACTTGTATCTATAATTTTTGAAAAAATAATTAGTTAGTCTCTATACTTTAATTATTTTTTTTTTTTCATCTTTTTCGTTAAAAAATTAAAAAATAATAATAAAAAAAGAAAATAATAAAATGATAAAAATGCTCTTTTTTCTTCATTGTCTATTTTTTTTTTTTTTGCTTTTTCTTCTTTTTTATTCCCCTTTTCATTTAGTCATGAATACTTTTACGAATAAAGTCATGAAATTTGCCTACGCTACTAACCTTTTATCACATAAAATAGAAGTTGAACTCACTTGAAAGCTATTTATGGTTGTAATATTTATAATAAACTATAGTCATTGATAAACAAAAAAAGAAGGAAGAGTGTTTGTGTAATGTTATTAGAATTTAGTGGAAACGACATAATTAGGTGAGTGCAAAGTTTGTTAACAGCTTGGTATTGGAGCAAGTATTTTGACTTGCATTATTGGTTAGAAGATTCTATTTCTTTACTAACTTTGAGACCACCCACTCAGCATCCTTGTGTTACATTCCACTTTTGGGTCCCAACAATCATAGGATATGAGTAAATTTAAAGTCACTAAAAATCTGTGATACCCTTTAAACACGTCAATTATCTTTCATTCAAACTTAAAATCATTTTTTAATATTCAAATTTTACTTGAAAATTATTATTTTTACAGAAATTTTTTCGAGAGTTTCTCTTGTATTTTCAATATAATCCCATGACATATTTGTCATATTACACAACTTGCATATAAATTACACTCTGAATATTTTCAACATCCTTATAATCTCAACTTCATAGTTTTCATAATCATATATAAAACACTTCTATATATGCATACCAAGTCACAATTACATTTTAATATTCATATCATTTCTATAATCTTTACTTCGTTAACTTATTTACATCATTTGTTTTTCATTTTATTTGTAACTTTCATTAAACAAAGCATTAATATACACTCACAACTATCTACCCAATAGTACCATGGAGCTTTAAGAGTACAAATATGATTCCTCAAAAAAAATAATTACATTGGAGTTTTTTTTTTTATGTTACAAGCCGAAGAAATGGATCACTTGGAAAATAGCCACCACTACAATCTTGTTCCTGAAAAATAATAAATAATTACGAGATGGATATAATAATACTCAGTAAATAATACACATATTATCTTACTCGTGAGGCTAGGTAAGGGAATTGCTCATAAGAAAGATAATGATAACATGTATAAATATAAAGTATATAATAGGATCATTTAATATGTAGGTTCGGTTATCAATACCTTCACATTGATATTAAAGATTCATATTGTATCATATTATCATAACTTAAGCACTTCCAAGGGTTTGATACATGAAGTATTAGGCCAATCATATAAATTCATTTAAAGGAATCATTTGGGATTATAAAAATAGCATAAAATTAATTATGGATCATATAATTGGTATTTTTGGCCAACAATGAAAGTTCATGAAAATTTCAATAATTTAATTTGAAGGCGATGTTAAGCAAAATAATATGTATATTACTCACTTTACTGGGTACTTTCTACTGGTACACTTTCCACTCATTTATTTTTTAATCCAATGCTTATGTCATTTATTTACTCATGACTCTATATTTTCAATTAATTCCAATTTAGATACTATTTAACATAAAATTACACTTATACATGAGAAATTCCTAAAATTTTCAAATCACTAAGGTTTTTTTTGTGTAACATTCCATATTGGCAACCTGTACTCATTAATCTATATCTCTTCTTATACTTATCCAATTATTTCAATTCCTATTCCTACTTAAACTATACATATTAAGCTCTAACATATCCAAAATTCAGATATTTTCAAGTGTTACACATCACATGGTGATAGTTTAAACTTGACCTTACTGTCAACCCTGTTGCCCTGTAACTTTAACTCAGGCAAACTCTGTTCTTTTGCATATAATTCAATTTATACTTATCCAATTACTTTGATTTTTTTTATATTTACTCTAGACATATAATATTATAATATATCCAAATTTCGGATTATTTAGATCAATGAAAAATTATTAGTGAATTTTCAAACTTAAACTACTTTCTTGAAATCCTTGTCCGAACAGACATTGTTCCTCTATCTATAACTCAACCCGTGCTTCATCAATTGCAAAATAATTTTACAAAAATATATTTAACATATAAATCAATATTTCTTATGTTTTACTCTTTCCTTAATTCATATTCTAAGGTCCTCATATCAATAGAACTGTGTAATATATATTCTGTTTATCAGTCAATTCGGACAGATTGTACTTATAACTTAATATCTCTTAAACTAAAAATCCAATTGAAAACCTTTTTCAATCCTATAGATAAGACATAAATGAATACTTTTCATATTGAACACTTCTCCTAATTTTGTCTCTATCGTTCTCTATAACAAAAATACAGTAGTAAAATTTTAGAAAATCTAATTCTGTGCACTCACGATTTTTATTCAATTACTCTCTCCTCGCTTCGAATTTCATCAATTCCTTTTGCAGACATCAAATATATTTATCTATAATTTTTATGTTTTGACAAACCTCAAATTCAATCATTAAAAATTCAGAATTTGAATTACAAGCTACTGCCTTAACACAGATTTCAGAATCCATATAAACCCTAATTCATCTTTATCTTTCTTAACTCAATTTAATCAATTCTCTACTAAACTAAACCATAATACTCTTAAATACAGTTAAAAAGGATAAGTTTAGAATTATTACCTTGCACTTGGATGATTCTTTTCCTTCTCTTTTTCTTTCCCAAAATAATTTGACTTACTTTCCTTCAACTTTCCTTCTTCACTGTTCTTTCTCTCATCAATTTCTTATCAAACTTGGTTAGTTTCTTTGGAAGAGATGGAAGAGTATTTTTGGTTGTTTTCTCTCAACTGGTTCAGTCAAAACTCTTGAATATGGCAGCCACCTCTTCTCTTTTATACATTAAAGTCAAAGAAATAATAATTGTGTAGAAAATTCTAGGTCTTATACACTTGTACATTTCCTATCCAATTAACATAAAAAAATTTATTCAAATTTTCTTCCTTCCATACACTTGGCCAGCTACTCATGGAGGTATTCTCTAGAATTTTTAATGCTAAAAATAATGTTCTATTGTGGGTCCTATAACTTTTGATAATTGCATATTTTGCCTATAATTTTTCTTAATTATAATTGCTACCACAATTTTTTTTTAATTCTTTTCAATTAAGTCCTTAAATTATTGACATTTAAGTCTTATGGAACCTTATAATATCCTTAATACCTCAATTCAACTTAATCATTCAACCTCTGTAGTTACAAAAATTTATGATGTATGTGAATATATATATATATATAAGCTATCACTATTGTATTAGATTTAGAATTATGATGTATGTTTATGTCATATTATATGATGTTGAATGATATGTATGTATGTGATTGAGATGAAAAATAAGATGATGTGGAATTAAACTATACTAACATATAAAATGTTAACGGTATAACATGAAATGATATGATGATAATGATGATGATGATAATGTTTATTACAAGGATTGTCTGGTTAGAGCATAGCCTCACCGTGACCCCCTGGACATAGATAAGAGAGTATAGGGATGCTGATTTGAGTTAGTCTCATCGTGGCTGCATAATTGGATTTTAAGAGAGTCAAAGGAGGGGATCGACTCCTCATTTAAGATAAAATGAAAACATATATAGGGTTGGAGTCCACAAACATTTTCCATATAGTTGTTATGTATGTTTATATTTTCATATTTTCATAAAATACTCAATTTAAAAACTTAATCTCTATAAGTTTAACTCGAAACCTAAAAAAAAAATATTTGAATAGGGATGAGCGTTTGTTATGTAACTAATCCATTTCATTGTACTTAAATTTCTAAAGCTCCGCATTATTATGTTTAGTGTTAGAATTATGGTCGTAATTCTATTGTTAATCTATTAATAAAAAATTTTTAATTGGTGATAATAAATACATGATGTCATTCATGAATAACTAAATAATAATGTTGAATTATTAAGATTATACCTGATAGGTGAGCTCATAGCCTTTGTTTATGACAATTACAATTGTCATATTGCAGTTTTATTGTTCATGATAAATTAGACTTATTACGGATTCCAAAAATTTTATATTTTCATATTCTCTAATGCAGGTCACGTAACTAGTAGGATTGGGTGGTAATAAATTTGATGTATTTAATATAAATATCAGTGATTACATAATTTTATCATTGATAAAAAAATAATAACCTTAGCAAATTTCACAAATGACAATCAAAAGAAAAATATACTCATTTGTATGTTCTCTAAATTGCAATTAGTGTTTAACTACATCTTACCAAATTTTATACACAATATTTAACAAGAAATTAATTTTTTTTAATAGTATACATCAACAATTAATTGGAAAATAGTGTATTAAAATTTATTTGATATTACTATATAAATTAATATTAAAAAAATCATATTAAGAATATTTAAAATTTAATATTATTATAATAGTAAATTTTCAAATTATTAAATAATATTTTCAAATTATTTTTTAATAACTTTTAAAATATTATTTTTTAAGTAATTTCAATTTTAATTATTAGTTAAGAATATAATCTCCTGTGGCAGGCAAGGGACAGGAAGCATGGTATTTATGATTCATTTATTTCACACTATAAAATATATATTGTATATAACATTACCATATAAACTTATATAGAACATATAATATATATAAAAAAAAAGAACTTATGTAAAATATATAAAATAATTGTTTTTTTTAGAAAATAAAATAATTGTTATAATGTGTTTATATAGAAAATAATATAAAAAGAACGTGTGTTTGGATTTAATTCTTCAAAAGTGATTTTTGTTGAATAAAAGATTATTATTCCTCAGAATTTGATGAATAAAAAATTATTAATTAATAAAAGTAATTTTATTAAAATTCATTTCTTTAAAAGCATTAAAATAATGCTTAAAAAAAATCTTAATTTAAAAGATAAATTCTATTTTTGAAAATCAAAATTTATTAATGGATTATTAAGCTAAACACTTAAAATAATTTAAATTTAAATAATTTTAAAAATGAATAGAATTTGAATTCTTAAATTGAGATGCAAACACCCACATATAAACATAAACCTTCTCCTCAATTCAATGGCAAAATCTTTTTTTTGCATTCATAAATCCTAGCAAAATCTAATTCAGTTGCAACATCTAAGGATATATTTGTCTACTGCAGTAAAGACAGTGACAGTTTGACTTGAGGGTTGTTAAATCAACACTTAAAAAAACCTATAACTAGCAAATAAAAATGTTATAATGACATAGTTAGAGGTTTAAGTATGGAAATTTAATAAAAATATAAATACAAAAGAGAACACCAGAAACAAGACAAAACCTCACTCTCTCTCTCTCTCTCGTCAGTGCAGTGGTAACCATTCCTTTTACCAGTAAATTACTGTGCCCTTGACTCCTCTTTTTACTCAGTAGTCTGTCCCAATTGTGTCTCTTTCCCTCTCTTCTAAACTCTCTAAATTAAGCACAACTCTTTTATTTTCATTTAATTTATGTTACTTTATATTAAGCTTGATGCATGGGACAAAGAGGTCCAATATTCAAATTTTTATCTAAAATGAGTTATAATTATGGTGACTCTATTGTTACAGTTAAAAAAAATCATTAGCACAATTTTTTAATTGAAAAATTCTTAGCCACTCTTTGTTTAATTATCTTATCTTTATATATATCAAATCATTCATTTATTAGTATTTTAAAATTTTATTGTGATTATTCTTATTATTTAGCCAAACGTAAAAATGTTAATATTTACTTTACACTCATATATAATTCTCTTATTAAATTTAATACACACACGAGATAGTTAAATTTGTTTCAAAATTTGATTTTTCAAACTAACATTAGTCGAATCAATATAAATAATTTCTCATACATAAATTAAATTAAAAAAATAATTTATATTTGAAAAATATAATAAGGGTCCATTTGAAGAGTTTAAAATTAAAGTTAAAATTAAAATTGAAATTTTTAATTTTAATATTTATCAGCTATTTAAAATTAAAATTAAAATTAAAATTTTACTTATAATTTCATAAAATTATAATATAACTAAAAAAATAATTTCACAATTTCATTCTCATTCCATAAAAATTACAATTACATCATCACCATTATTATTTTCTTTTCCATCACCACCGTTACCCTCCAACACCACCGCCATACCCACTGCCACCTCGAGCATTATCATTGTCGATGATGATCCATCACTTCCAACAATGATAGTCCGCCACCATCGACAATAAAGACTTGTCGAACAGTCATCGTTAGTGACGATAACTTGCCGAACCATCACTATTAGCGATAATGGCTCGTCAGATCGTCATTGCCGGCGACGATGACTCACTGGACAGCTATAATTGAAAATCCATCATCACCCCATCGCTATAGTCGACGGTCCACCACTCCCAACTTTACAATTATTTTTATCATCACTAATTTTTTAATTAATTTCAAATTTAATTTTAATTTTTTTTATGTAAAACAAATGTTAAAATTATAATTCAAATATAATTTTAATTTAAAAAAATTAAAATTAAAATTAAATTTCTTAATTTTAATTCAATTCCTTGCCACTTTTGAACATAGTTTTCTAATCCAATTAAAAAATATTTTAATTCTCAAATAAAAATACTGAAATAAAGATGTCACTAATTTAATATTATGATAAAAAGATTTAAACTTCTAAATATTCCAAAGGATTTTGGACTCCCATACAGTCAGTACATTTTATTTCTTTTCTTGTCCAGAAAAACCTGTATTTGGAAAAAATAATAAAAGAATATAATATTTGCATTGATTCTATATCCTAAATACATTGTTAAGCAAAACAATGCAAAATAATTTTCTTGTCCAGAAATTTATTTTATAGATTGTTGTTTTTAGCAAAGGAAAGGGAGAGATTTGCTACGGTTATTTTTCATTGCATTGTTACCAAACGCATGAACTAAACCTCTCTTTCTCGAGCCCCTACCTCTCCCTCACCACCTAAACTCTTGCTCTGTCATGTACCCTCTCTCTCTCTCTCTCTCTCTATTAATTTTCTTTGCTAATCTCTAGCCATTAGGAAGTAATAGTAGTTTATTAACAGAACTAATTAATACATCATCTTCAGCTCTAAATTAACCAAAATTGCAGAAGAAAAGGAAAAAGCTTTTTTTTTTTTTTCTTTTCTTTTCCTTAGTAGGAGAATAAGAATAGTCTTTCTGCTACACAGTATCTAGCTCAACAAAACAACTCTCTCTCTCTCTTTCTCTGCACATTCTTTGTTATTTTAGTTTACTATATAAAAAATAAAATCATCACTAAAAATCCTCTTATCTATTTTAGAAAAAGAAACTTTTTTTCTTTAAAAAATGTATTTTTAGCTCCGTTTCTCTCCATCAATGTGTCTGTGTGGTCAAGAAATGAAATGGGTTGTTGTGAAATTTCTTCAAGAACAAATTTTAAAGCCGAAATAGGCCTTTTTGGTTCTAAACATGAAACTGGTTTCTTCAAAATATCTCCAAAAGCTACATTTCCCATTTTACATATCTAGAACCTTACCTCAAACACATACAAAACCCAGTTTGACACAGCCCCACTTCCTTCTTATCCTAAAAGAATACTCAGATTCTCCTAAAGAAATAATCTTTTTCTCTTTACAGTGTCTCATTTCTCTAAATAAGCAGCTTCCACGCTTATAAAAAAAAAAAAAACACTTCGTTAAGCTTTTAACCAAAACAGAGCATAAAAATGGGATGCGTTGCTTCTAAGCTAGAAGAAGAAGAAGTTGTATCTATTTGCAGGGAAAGAAAGAAGCTGCTAAAATTAGCTGTAGAGAGAAGATATGCACTTGCAGAGACACATTGTAGATATTGTCAATCTCTTTATGCTGTAGCAGCAGCTATAAAGCTCTTTGTAGCTCGCCATTCTTCCCCAACTTCACCATTTCTCATAACTTTTCCACCTTCTTGTCCGCCATCTCCTCCTTCTTCTACTGAGCAAAATGTGATAACAAACCCAATGTTTCTTCAACAAGGACAATCTCAGACAACAACCTATGAAGAAATTGTTTGTGAGTCTTGTGGGTCTAGAACGAGTTCAGATTCTAGTGAGGGAGAGATGAATAAAGAAACAGAGGAAACAGAGAAGCAAGATTTTAGGTATTTTTATATCCAAATGCCACCAGTACCTATGGCTGCACAACAATCACCACAAACAGATTTTGGGTGGGATTTCTTTAACCCATTTGACACAATGAGGCCAGAGATTATAAGCGGTTATAAGAGAAGTTCTGATGATGATTTGAGGGTGGTGAGGGAAGAGGAGGGGATACCAGAGCTAGAGGAAGAAGAAGAAAAAGAAGAAGAGGAAAAAACAGTGGTTTTCGAAGAGAAAGGGAAAGGAGAGCTTGAAGAAAGTGGAAATATTGATTTGGTTAAGGTGGTTGATGGAAGTGTTAATGGAAGCCAAGGAGAGCAAAGGGGGCTTACAGTTATTGATACACCAGAAAAAGGTAGAGAATTATTAGAGGCATTGAAGGATATTGAAGACCATTTTCTCAGGGCTTATGATTCTGGTAAGGATCTTTCAAGGATGCTAGAGGCTAATAGAGTTTATTTGCTATCTGGGTTGGAGGAAATAAAAGGTGGGTAATATCTATTTTTTTCCTTGTATTTGTTTCTTTATGAGTAAATTATTTGTCATTTTAGAGTTTATTGTTCTACTTTACTCCAATTTTTCTGTTGTAAAACAATAAAGTTATATGCTATTTTGTTTACATATAGTTTGTGGTGATTTATTTTTGTTGTTGTTTTCCTATTTATTAGCTCTTTCTATTTTATTTTTATTTTATTTTTTGAGTTGAAGAAAAGATTTTAACTCTTCATATTGCTATATTGGCAAGAGTCTTAGTTTAAACTGTTGTTAGAATTTGTAATTTTTTTTTTCTTATGTGTTACCATTTTCAATATTTCTTCTCTATATGGGTTTTTGGTTGTTTTTTTCTTTCCATATGAAACTTCTTCTTCCCATGCCTTTAGATTGGTCATTTAATTATGTAGATTAAGGTATTAAAGTTCCACTTTTTCACTTTTTTGAACTAATTAGTTTTGGCATGTTAAGATTTCTTTCTGTCTACTTTTGTCTGGGAATTTCTGTGTATTCTTCTTCTTCTTGTTCCATTGCTTTTACTTATCTTTTATTTTCCACCGTTATGACTTTTTTCTTCCAATCTTTTGAAAAGATTCATGGTGGGCCTTTTCTTTCTTTCTTTCTTTCTGTCTTTTTCCCCTCTAATCTTTATCTAACAGAGGCATGTTTTCTTCTATAGAAAAGATTTTTATATAAAGAATCAATGAAGTTCCAACTTTCTCCTTTTTCTCTTCTCGTGTCTGAAATGAATTTCAAAACTTATTTCATCTTTCTGTAATATGATTTTTCTTTTTCTAAAAGAACAAGTATAAGCCAACTTCATATAAGAATTGTTTTTTACGACAATTGTTTATCAATCAATGTTGATATATTTGTTTACAAATGTTGATAGATGCATCGAAGTAACTCAATATAAAATAAGGGTGTGTTTGATATACTAAACCTTTATTTACATTCTGTATTAGTTGATACACTTTTTGTAATTATAGTTTCAGTATTCTATATTAGTTTATTCACTTCTTATAATTTACTATTTTTTCATTCAATTTCTGTAATTATAATTTATTTCCAATCTGATATGATCTTGATTTTTATAACTCCGTAAGGTACTATAGCTATAGTGAATTATTACTCCCAACATTTTCATTTATCTCTTGCTTTTTATTCTTGATTTCTTGTGTTTGTTTGTTATGATGAATATTTACTATTATTTGTGCTATAATTTTGTATTTATCTCAAAAAACTAGCCCTTATCTGGTTTTAATGCAGAGAACTCAACAAAACTCATCCAAGCTATTACTTGGCATGGGTCCATATCATCAAAGCTTTCCTCATGCAAGAGTCTTGTGGCATCCAGTTCTAAAAGTTCATCAACTTGGACAGAATATAAGAATGATCTCTTTGATGATTACGGAGGAATGGACTCGGGAAGCCATTCGCTAACATTGGGGAGATTGTATGCTTGGGAAAAGAAGCTCTATGAAGAAGTAAAGGTAAATTAAACTCTCTGAATTGTCTTCCTAATCTTCATAATTTATTTGTTGTGAGACTAGCATTAGCAATCATTTGGATTATTAAATTTGAGTTAAATCAACGTGAAGGTTAGCATCTAATGATCAAAAGGGTAAATTTTAGCAATATCTTTTTTTTATTATTTATTATTTTTTTATTTTTAATTATTAGTCTTTGACTGGAGGTTAAAACCTGTAATTTTACGGTCTTGAAAACTATTCTAGTACCATTGAGCCAAAACTCGTTCCCGTGGTGTCATATTACCTGAGGGTATAAGGAACCAAAAATGATCTCTTCCAGGCCTATAATTGAGGTTTTTACTGATTTATGTAGTAAATTTGGCAATCTATTGATCTTTATTTCAGATTCATTGGTTTATAAAGCAATTGTTATGAAATATCTCACACGACAAAGAATATAATAATCGAGAATTCAAAGTTTAGTGTGTTTTGGCATAAACTCTACGAAACAAAATCCACTAATAAATCAACAAATAGAATCACTAATTAATTAAACCCTTACAAAAGAACTTTTTACAATTTTATAAAAAGACAATCAACCCATAAACTTTGTGTCACACCATACTATCCTAACTTAACGAAGTCTACTACAATTTCTACTACTAATCAATCTCATTCCAATTATATGACCAAAACATCATATATATATATATATATATATAAGCTTCCAATCCAAATCCAAACTCATTTTAGATATTAAATTAAATACAAATTTCATTATTAAACAAAATCCTTTTCCAATTAGAAATTTGAGGCAAAATCTTAATAAACTCCACTTTGACTAAAATTTCATTACAATTCTTCAACTCAATGTTTGGATTTCTCCCTTTTTGTAGATGTCATTATAAGTGCACTTTTATTCTTCAATTCATTACAAGCTACACCATACGCCATACCATCAACAGTTGTACTGTCAATCAATTTGTAAAGATTTATTCTTCCATACTTTTCACTTTCATTATCACAAGAGCAACTCTGCTAATTCTAATGACTCAACTTCGCATAGAATATCTATATCCCAAAGAATTTAACTTATCCAAGGCAATTAAATTTAACTTAAACTTAGGAATATATCTTACATTACTAAGTGTTTTGACACTTCCATAATGCCTCTTAATTTTTACTCTACCAATACCTTCAATCTCCACCTACTTATTATTGGCTAGTTTTAAACATTCATTTTTGTAATTTTTAATTTTATTAAATAATTCTTTTTTTGAGCAAATATGGAAGGGACAAGCGGAATCCATCACCCACTCATCACATAATTAATCTTTTATATTTTTCTTTTTATTAACCACATCAATGGTAAGTACATCGGTCTTAAAAATACCATTATTTTCAATTGTAAAATTTGTGAAACTATTTTTTTCAACTATAATATTTGCAGACCTACCATGACTTCTTAAATTGTTTAAATTTCACAAGGTCTTCTTTTATTTTCTTATAATGATATTAGATGTGTCCGTTCTCATGACAATATTAACATTCTTTATTAGCATAGTCTACTTGCGGTTTTAAATTTAAACTTGATTTATTATTTCCTTCATATTTTTCTTTTGAATTATTTTTACCTGACTAGAACATACCACAAAAGCTCCACTATTGTTGTTGTTTCTTGACTCCTTCAATTTCTCATGCTTTAAAATAACAACAGTAACTTCTACCACTATCACCGACTTCTTTTCAACTGTCAATGTAATCACTAAATTTTCATAGGACGATGAGATAGAGACCAAAAGGATTACTGACTCATCTTTAATCTTTACATTCAAACTAGCCAACTAAATAATTAACCTTTTAAAGATACAAAGGTGGTCTCGAACACTGATACTTTTGTCTATCTTTAATCCATACAACTCTTTCTTCAAATATAGCCGGTTGGTAAATGACTTTGACATATAAATCTTTTAATTTCTTCCACAAGCTAGTTGAAGATATATTATCTAACACATCATACTTCACAATAAGGGGCTAAGGCCAATCGAATTATACCTGCAACTTTTCGTTATAGATCCTCTTATTCTTCATCTTTAATTATTGTTGATTTCTACTCTTTCAAAGCTATAATTAATCTTTGTTATATAAGGATATCCTTTGCAATACTTTGCCACAAACTAAAATTATTATTTCCATCAAAGAGCTTCACTTCGGATTTTGATCCTATTATTCATATAATTTTTAACATATCGAATCAACTATTTTGATATCACTTGTTATAAAAAATATCTCATACAACAAATAATATAATAATTGGAAACTCAAATTTTAATTTGACTCAACATAAGCTTACTCTACAAAATAAATCCATTAATAAATCAACAAATATAACCATTAATTAATTAAGTTACAAAATAACTTATCATAATTTCTCATAATTTATACATGCACTTTGTATCATACCACAGGATTTTGGCTTAACACTAAGCCTCCACTACAATTTCTACTACTAATCAACTTCACTTCTATTATATGACCAAAACCTCACATATATATAGGCTTCCAATCCAAATCCAATTTCAACTTGCTAAACTAAATAGAAAACTTCATTATCAAGCAAAATTCTTTTCCAACTAGAAATTTGGGACAAATCCTAACAACAATGAGGGCGTGTCTTTGCAAGGAAAAAATCATGTTACTGGCATTTTACTGTTCTGTGCAAGTACACACATAAATACAAGCACTTCAAGCATCAATTTGAAAATAAACATCTATGACAGAGCAAAAACTGCATCTTTATAGCATCTATAGGTAAATGAAGAGATAGGAATTGTGAAAAGGCTCAACTAAGCAAAACTCTTTGTATAATCCCAGCAAAATTCATTTGATTGGCCTTCCCTTTTATATATACAGTATTGATATGTATACAATATGGTCTCAATATTGATAGAATTCATCTCATTATTTTTTGTAGCGTTTTGCTTCGGCCTACTCTTGAATTATTTTGTTGGATTCACATCTCCATGAAACCAGGTTTTTTAAACCTTGACTATGTGTGCACGGCTCCCTTAACTTTTACCAAAAAGCAGCCCATTTTTTTTAAATTCCAACTGCCACAATGACACAATGCATATGAATTAAGTTTGGTATCCATTAGAATGTTCTTGAAAGTGAATTCAACAAGCTAAAGACTTGCATGTGTTGGAAAATTCCAATTCATGGCATTTCTTGTTTAAACTGCAATTGCATCCTTAACTTCACTTTGGTTTTTCAAGTTTGTGATTTGAAGGCTTTCTGAGATGTTAATGGTAGTATAGACTGCTTGCTGCTCATAAAAGATTGAGGGCTAGTTTGGTTCGCGGAATGAAATAACTATTCTTTACTTTTTATAAATTTTAATTTCAAAAGTTTGGATAATATTTACTATATATAATAAATTATTATATGTTTAAACTTTCAATCAAAACTTGTGACTGTGAATTTGCTATTTTATGGAATAATTATTCTATATCTAATTTTGAACTAAAGCTGAGAATAGCTATCCACGCGGAATAGCTATTCTATTCCGTATTATTTCATGAACCAAGCCAGTCCTAAGAACATAGATATCTTACTTGTTTCCTTCTGTAGTTCTGTTAGTCTGATTTCCCAATCTTGTCTCATTTTCCATGCCTCAGGCTGGCGATAGCACACGGAAAATATATGAAAGAAAATGTTCACGACTAAGAAACCAGGATGTGAGAGGTGATGATAATCTTGCCATGGACAAGACCAGAGCTGCAGTAAAAGATTTATATGCCAGGATCTTGGTCGCAATTCGAAGTGCAGAGTCAATCTCGAAGAGAATTGAGAAACTTAGAGATGAAGAATTGCAGCCTCAAATAGTAGAACTCTTGAAAGGGTAAGTTCTCATACAGGAAAAACAATTATGTTTCATTATCCTTCTGAGTTTTCTTGTTTTTTTTTTTTAATTTTTCTCATTCAATATGCAGCCTAACTCACACCTGGAAGATCATGTTAGAATCCCATGAAACCCAAAACAAGATTCTTTTTGAAGTAAAATCTTTTGCCTCCCTTTCATATGGAAAATTCTGCAACGAATCTCATCGGCTTGCAACGCTTCAGCTTGAAGCTGAGATTCATAATTGGCGTGCATGCTTTACAGAGTATTTTACAGCACAAAAGGCATATGTTGAAGCTCTCCATGGTTGGCTAACTAAGTTCCTAGTCCCTGAAGTTGAATTCTACTCCAGAGGCAGGAGTTCCTCAGCACCATATCGAGCCACCGGTCCTCCATTACTTGTGATATGCAATAATTGGTTGTCTTCAATGGAAAACTTACCTAATAAGGCAGTAACTTTTGCATTGAAGAGCTTTTCGAAGGACGTAAGGGCCTTGTGGGCCCAGCAAGGAGAGGAACAGCAACAAAAGAGGAAAGTTGACAATCTTGCAAAAGAACTTGACAGAAGGATTCTGGCATTGCAAAAGGTTGAGACCAGGTTTCTTGAAACCAAGCTTATAGAATACAGATCCCAACAAGAGGTAGAATATGGTGATGACCATTTAACGGAGAAGAAAGATCAGTTGGACATATTCAGGAGGAAACTCGACATGGAAAAGGAAAAACACCACAATTGCATGCAAGAAACACAGAGAATCACCTTAAGTGGATTTCAGACAGGCTTTTTGACTGTTTTCGAGTCCTTGGCAGATTTCTCCAAGGCTTCCATGAAAATGTACAATGACCTTGTGAATTGCAGCGGGAACGTGGGAAAACTAGATAACCAATCATATATAGAGGGTGCTCAGGTTGAAGATACTGGCAGCAGGTGACAGAAAGGGAAGCTTGAAATGAGTTTCAAATTTATCTAGAGATTGTGGATTTGCTTGTATATTAAATCACGTCGAAGCAGCTCGCTGAGCCAAGTTAATTTCTAATTTTAGCAAGTTTTTACAATGGATTACTATTTGTTTATTTTGAAATGTGAATTGATGTTATTGTATTTGCCTACATTTTGGTTGCGAAGACTTGCAAATTTCCTGATTTCTTGAATCTTTTTGTTGGCAAAAAGTACAAGAAATGCAAAGATGGGAAATTCAAGTGGGCACTTATTGTAATTAGTTGTATACTCTGGTGTTGAAAAGAGGAGTTTGGTTATATGTTATTGTTTGGCAAATGGAGATAAAAAAAAGAAAACTGTTCTTTCCCAGAAGTTATTAAAAGCGGATGCTCACAGAATAATTGCCTATTTGGATTGGCTTTCGAGTGTTGGCGCACAGATGTTGGATATTCAATCTAGAAGAAGTGTTTGGTGAAAAAAGGACCAGTGTTTTAAGGCACTCGGCAAGTGTTTGGTATTAACATTCAAATACTTTTAACAATCTGAATTCGGGAAAAAATATATTTTCTTTTATTTTTCAAACTATGGTATATAAAAGTAATTAAAAAATAAATTGTCAAAATGCGGTTTTGCAAAGCAGTTTCAAATTCAAACTCAATGACTAAGAATTGCTTACATTCAATCCTCATTGCTAAACCATACAGGCTCAGAAAAGAAGAACAGTCTATCAGCCTTTATGAGTGGATGAAACTGTCGAGGTTCAGTCGGGGTGTCGGGTCGGCGTAGGGTAAGGGGCTTCAGCAAGGCGAAATTATGAATATCTCAAAGTTTTCGCTTGTCCTGGACGAGTAGAGTTTTCCGAAACCTTTGAAAAAGGAAATATTATATAAATATATTATTTTTTGTTTTTAATTTTACTGTTATTTTTTTTATATTTATTATTTTTTAATATATATTTAATATATATTTGATATATATCGTATTTTTAAAAAAATATTTTTAGTTACGTAATATTTTTTAAATTTTTTTTTTAATAATAAAAAAATATATATATTTTTTCGATATTTTTAAAAAAGTCTCTTTGAAAAACGCTCCTTTCCCTGTAGACGAGGCCCAAGACTCAATAAAAAGTGATTAACTAATTTGAATGTAAAATACACACGTTAGAAAAGAAAAATGGTAATCGTATTACCTCTTGTAGTGTATATACTATTTTTTTTTCTTTTCCCAAAGCTCCTTAGACATGAAACCTCTAGTAGGTCCATATCTAGCTTCACCAACAGAACTCTTCCCCTTGAGTGTTCTTGAGTAAGGCCCAAAGAAATTTTAGAACTTCTCATTGGCTCCTTGTAGATGGTTTTTTTTTTTTTTTTGAACTTAATCTTCACAAGCAATGACTTCTTTCACAAAGAACCAAACTAGAAAAGAAAGAATATTATGGAGAAAAATACTTTTTTCTTCTTACTCTATTTCTTTCTCTAACTTATTTTTTTTGCTTGCATGAAAAAGATGAATGTTTGAGGATGAATAAACTCTTCACTCAAACTCAAAAATGCAATTTAGATCTAGCATTTAGCTAATAGAGCTTTCTCATCTTCTTTCTTTTATATGATTTTTTTTTATTTACCAACTCTTTAATGTTAGGTGAAAGTTAAAAGTGACAAGACATAATTTATATACTTTTAACAGCTTAGATAATCATTACTTTAGCCCTTGATAGGTTTACCTTAAATAAATCATATTTGTTTAGAGTTGGGCCAATCTTGGCCCAATAACCACCAAGTCTAAAATTAATCATCCACATTATATATAGGTCGAGTTCACATCACATGTGAAACTCAATTAGTCCAAAACCCCTTTAATCAAGTCTTTTCCATTTGTATCTCCATACAAATTAAGATTTAATTTAATTATAAGTCTAACTAGCAATTAATTCAACACTTTAATTAAGCGGTAATTACTATGAAATTCTTATGTTTTTTCATATTATACTAAAAAGTTCTTGTGCTTTCAAAATTATACTATAAAGTCCTTATATTTTGGTTCCGTTAAAATTTGAAGTCCTTTTGTTAAAAATCCGTTAAATCAATGTAAAAAGCCTATAATATCTATCATTTTCATTCTAATTTTCATTTAAATACCATCATTTTCAAGCACAATAAAATTTTCATCTCCACCTCACACCACCACCACCACCTGATTTAACACTTTGCATGTAATAATCAATCGACATTTGAAAATACTTAACTCTAAAATACAACAAATGAGAATGTTAATAACAACAACTATATAAAAAAGTAATATTAATCTTGTAAAATTAACATAACACAGTTCTGACTCAGGTTCAACTTTCCTTGCTTTCATAAGATCAAAGTAGAGGCAATCCACTCGGAAAGAAAGATCTCCACCAATCTCTTAAGATCGAGCTCACCTAGCTTCTATCGATCACTTTCGCCCCATGTAGGAAGCAACTGGTAATATCTCCAATACAGGAGGACAGAAAGGACAACTCTTTATCCCTCAGCGGTGAAAGGACCAAATGCTATTGACTCAAAATCTTACTTAACACAAAACAACTATAAGTCAACATACCAGTAAGAAAGGCCGCTGATTAGGGTTCAAAGAGCTCTAAGATTGCGTAGGTGGCATCGCCGTCGATACCTCTCTTCTTTGAACGATGACTTCAATTCCCCACTGCCTCCATTTGACTCACCTGACGAATTTCATATGTATTCACAGTGTTGATTGAGTTGAGTCGATGTGACTAGGTGCATGTAAAATCGAGGCTTTTAATTTTTATTTTTATTAATCTAATCATCAGTTCCTTCTCACTCGCTCTTTCATTTGCAAGAAGAATTGGGTTTAGCAAAATCTTTGTGTTTGCTACTAGCTTTTAACTCAAATAAAAACAGCCATATCCAAAATAAAAATGGCTATGCAAGACCTCAGAAAGCAGAAACAGAGCACGATATACTCCGATATTCTCACATATGTCCTCCCTTTTGGTACTGGCAGCAATCTAAGAAGATGGAGGTCTGTCGGAGAAGATGGGTCAGGTAAAAGAAAAGAGGAGCAGATTTCCAAGAAATCCAACTCAGTTGCAGTAGGAGGGAAAGATTGGAGAGAAGGAGAAAGGATAATCATGACCATCGCGATAGAGAAGAAACCTAAAAATCACATAATCCAAAGTATTTTCTCATGATAAATCCCCCTCTTTTTTTTTCTTCAATTTGAAATCAAATTGATCTAGCAGGATAGAGAGAAGAGAGGATCAAAGAAATGTTAGGGTTCCTTTAAGATCTACCAAAGTGAAACTATAGAGATGTGAAATGCAGATATTATAAGTCAAAAACCAAAATAAAAAATAAAACCTAGGTTAGATCTGGTCCCGTGATTGTACAACTGAATTAATTTTGTTTTATGGGTTGTTTTATGAATTTTAGGGTTTGGTTTGTTGAATTGGTTGTAGGAAGAAGTGGTTGAATTTGTTATAGGAATAAGAGGGAGGGGTATTTTTGGTATTAGAATAAATATTTTAATGAAAATTTTACTTTTTGGGGTTTAACTAACGAAAAAGGGGGAAAAATGAACGGAAGGACTTCACAGTTTAACGGAACCAAAATATAGAGACTTTATAGTATAATTTTGAAAATACAAGGACTTTTTAGTATAATATGGCAAAATACAAAGACTTTATAGTGATTACCCTTTTAATTAATTATGTTCGGGACCACTGATCAATTAATAAAATACTTTAATTAATTATTATGGTAATCATTTATATAGCTCAATCGGCAAACGCTATATGGTGTGTGACTTTCTAGGTTCATGTTTTAACTAGCAATGAGAATGAAAAAATACTTTTCTTTACTAATTGTGAAATCCTTATTTTACTCTTAGTCTTATAGATCATGAGTGACACATAGTATAGCATATCATAACTACTTAATTAGAAATGAATGTTTATAATTGATTACTTAAAAAATCTCATAAACCATCGATCATAAGTATCATGCACTCAAATCCCTCCATTACAAGTTTTTAGTCTTGATTAGGGTCATGGATGAGTCAAACCCCAATGTGCCTCGACTCTATGCTTTCATCTTAGTTCTAATTATCGATAGACTTTATTCCAACTAGAAACTCTTTATAGGGAATCTTTAATTATCTTGCCCAATGATTTGTTTATTAAGAACAACCAGATAACATAGGAGCTCTTCCTCTTTTACTCAAGTTAATGGATTCTATCTTGATGAACACTTACCCTTCATACATAATAAGTTAGAGCCATCACATATCACATACTTCAGCGTGACTGGCATTGGCATATAAGCAGTAATAAATCCTTACCACCTGTATATGAGTTAAAATTATCTCAAGTCCAAGGATTATATGCACTTTTATGATCTAGATGACGAATCATTGGCAAGTAGTAAAAGTCCATGCATTCATCATCTAACGTCACTATTCAACTACTCATTTTATAATTATCAATATGTTTTTCTCGACATTACAAGCCAAGCAGCACGAGACTCGCTACCTCTATAATCATAAGTATCACTTATTAGTTAAAGAAAACAAATAAAGGTGATGATCTTCTGGATTAATGATGCCTAATCATTAATCCTATTATGAACATTTAAAGTATTTACAACAACAATCTATCCTCATATTATTAACTCTTTGAGAATAGATTCTCTTATAAAATACTTAAGGGCTATACATTTTAAATCATAGAATACTTTCACATATAAAGAATATATGTATAATTGTCATTAATAGGAATAATGTTTACAATCACATAGTATTTATAATGCTCCAGAGCATACAAAGATGATGTTTGACATGTTAACATTTAACGAGTCAATACTTAGCTAGTCAACACTTTAACGAGTTATTGCCTGATGAGTCAATACTTTAACAAGCCAACACTTTGACAAGCCAGCATCTAACGAGTCAATATTTGACTTGCCAACACCAATAGGAACACAAGGAAAAAATATGGAAACACTTTTTTTTTTGGACAAAATATGGAAAGTATATATATATATATATATATATGGCAAGGCTACAAGTCAAGCCTCTTCAAACCGTCATTTGATTTGAAATGGGTTTTGAATAATTCATAACAAATATAAACTTCAGGAATTAAGGTGTCAGACATGTTCCCAAAATGATTCCACCATTGTATGAACCAGAAAGGTAAATGAGATTGGGTTTGGAAAAGTTTATAAAAGTAAAATAGCTAAGAATGACTATTTCCTTCATTTTGGATGAAAAACGCATTGAACAAGACTTATTGGTAGTAATCAACATCATCAAGATTTTCTGACGCTAACGCTGCCTCTACCTCTTCAACTATTGACATTGGAAGAATTTCAAAACTTTCATCTGTCATATACGCTCCATACACTCCAAAAGAACATGTTCAAACAATCCAAATACAACCTAGATATTCTATATCGGATATACAGATATACCTAGGAAATACATGAAACCATCATTCAAAATATTGACTATCAGACCAATATACCCAGAGCCGTATATACTGAAAGTCAATCTCCAAATCAAGAAGAAGAACCCTTACCAGTTCATCCTTCTTCTCCAACTTCTTCAACTATCACCCAAAATATTGAGCATGAGATCAATGTGATAGAAAAGGATTTTCAACTTGATAAAAAATTTATACATGAAGATTTTTATTCAAAAAGGAATGAAGCCAAGAAAATATGTTTTTTTCAAAACTTCTTATAAGTAAGAAATGAAATCTAAGAACAGTATTATGAATTTTGTAATACTTTATAAATTCAAATGAAATTCTTTGATTGGTTTGAAATTTATGCAAGACAAAATAAAATTGCATATCCTTTTTGCAAGTCAAAACATTAAAAAGAGCATAATGATTCAAAAAATTTTGATCATTCAAAAAGGTCTGTGAATCCTATTACCTTTAGGAATAAAACTCCAAAATGGAAAGTAGGTGATCAAACCATACAATCTGAGCATCCACCACCTAGGGAGATTACCATTCCAATAGGAGGTAATAATGAGGTCACAATTTCACCTTATAAAAGAGTTCAGGATGATGACTCTAGAAATATTAGAAATACTGTCCAACAAAATAATTTTTCAAATGTCAATCTCCAAACCATAGGGAAACATTTGATCAGAATAGCAAGTCAGATCCAGAAGTAAACTATTATTGTTCCCCAAAGTTCAAATCTCGCAGTTGCCACCAGACCTATAGTGTTAGATAAACCTGTAGATAGAAAGCTTAAGAACCCTGTATTCAAACCATATCAGGTTTTTAAGCCTAGCTAGCAACAATTTCAAAACAATAAACTTGAGTTTATCCAAGTCATTAGAGACCAATTAAATAAAATAGGTCAAACCTCTATAGGCCAAAACCTTGACTCATAAATCTCTAGGCAAATAGCACTTGAGACTCCCTAATCAGAGTATAAAAACATTAGTTTTATAGACTAAACTCAAATCACTTCTGATGAAGAAGCGAAAGCTTTCAAATTGGAAGAAATTCCTCAAATAAATAGATTGACCTGGAAAAATCAAAGTCTTGTCCCTAGGATTACAACTCCAGATTTAGGGATAGAGAATAGACCCAATGCCTTAATTCAATCTAGATTCAATATCTCATTTGTTTATAAGTGGAACCTTGATGGTATGTCGAATATAATATCATCAGTTTACTCTAACAAATGACCATGGCAACCAATGCCTATAGAACCCAGTTAGAAACCTCTAATAAATCCATAGTTGAACTCATCATAACAGGTTTCATAGGACAACTTAAGAGATGATGAGATTATCATCTTACTTCTCACCAAAAACAGGAGATCTTAGATTATGTTCAATCCTTTAAGGACAAAACACTTATTCTAGATGAGAGAGGTATCCTAGTAGAAAATGCAATAGCAACTTTAATATTGGTCATATCTCTTTATTTTGTAGGTGACCCTTCACACCTCAAAGATAAAAATGTTGAGCTCCTTAAGTGTAAGAAGCTTAGTGATTTCCAAAATTATAAAAACACCTTCCTTACTAGAGTCATGCTTAGGGAAGATTCAAACCAACCTTTCTGGAAAGAAAAGTTCCTTGCATGATTACCTAAAACTTTAGGTGAAAAAATTAGGAACAATCTCAAACAAGCCTTTGGAGGACAAATCCCTTATGACCAATTTACCTATGGTGAACTGATTAGTTTAACCCAAAAGGAAGGTCTTAAGATTTGCCAAAACTTGAAACTCCAGAAATACCTTAAGTGGGAGATGAAGCAAATAGGAAGAAGCTTGGTAGTTTATGTAAATAGTTTGACCCAAATACTCCCCTTTGGTCTTCAAATGCCTGCAGTGGTCAGTGTAGTAAAAAAGAAAGACCCTAATAGGAAATCCAAATCCTTTTACAAACATAGAAAGTCTTATCAACCTAAGAATGAGACTTACTATAAGAAACCTTATTCTTCTGGATAGAATTCAAAAACTCCTAGAAAATCCTCTTCCAAATCTAAATCAAAGTCTAGAAATGATTTCAAAGACATCACTTGCTACAAGTATAGCAAAAAAGGTCATACTTCCAAATTTTGTAGACTTAACTCTAGAATTCATGAGTTAAAATTAGAATAAGATATCATAGATAGAATCTTTGTCATTCTTGTAGATACATTCAAGTCTGAATTTGAGTATTCCAGTTCTTCGGAAGATAGGAAGCCTCTCCAAATAGACGAGTTAGCAACCTCTTTCTCATCTTTTAGTTCAAACATAAAGTCTAATTCAGATTATGAACTAAATAAGGAATCCAAATAGATTAATATGCTTACAAAAGGTCAAGAAGCAATTCTTGATGCAGTAAAGTACATTAATGATACAAAACTCTAAAAAGAGTGTTTAGAAAATTTTTTTAAAACCATAATACTGGATGAGAAGCCAATTGAAAATCCCTTTCTTCTTTTCTCTATTAATAAAAATACCTATGATCTTACAATCATTTTAGATAGAGGTAAAATATATATATATAATTCCTGGATTTAATGAGAAATGTTTAACCATTATGACATTTTTTTTCAGCCAGCACAACTAACAGTTGTAGGAATTTGTGCATAAAATAATGGTGAAAGAACCCAACACCTAGGCTTCTGTCTGAAAGAGCACATTATTTACTGCAAAATAATTATGAAAAGCTTAGAAACTTGTATTTCTAATTGAAGAGATTTTAGCGGGCTGTTATTTATGGCAGGTGAAATCTTGCAGAACCAATTTGGCATTTGCAATGCATAAAACTGTAATTAATTAAACTATAAAATTTTAACTCATAAAAATCAAATTGCAAAAAAATCTTTTGAATTATGAGGCCTCTAACCTCTTTGATTTCTTGTAGATGTAAAATTGGGTATCATCAATTATGACTTGTAAAATTAAGTTTTTAAAAAGAAAAAAATTATATTACAGGTGTTTAAATTTTTTTAAATATGCTATTTTATTGTTAGAATAATTTTTTATCCGATAAATTTTTTAATTTTTAAAAATAATATCATACGAATATTTTTTTACTTTTTTTTTTTTTATCACCATGCTAATTTGAGATTCTTTTATCTCAAATTAGCATTTTGATGATTAAAATCGATAAAAAATAATTTTATAATATTATTTTTTTAAAATTAGTAAATTTATTGGATAAAAAAAAATTATTCAAACATCAATTTAATATATTTTAAAAGTTCAAAAAACAACGATATAATTTTTTAACTTTAAAGTGTTATGAAAAAGCTTATTCAACGAAATTCATGATAAGTGAAAGGGGTTGATTTAATAACTCAGAATTTATGTAAATGTATGCAATTCAAGTTTTTAACCACTGAATCAAGTGAAAAGACATTTATTCAATAGCTGAAAATTGACACATTTTGTATCATATCAATAATGTAAATATCTGATAAAAGATATAATGCCTCAACTTTAATGAATTGATAGGTGGGCAGCAGATCCATCTACTGAAAAAGTGGAGTGGTTTTAATTCTTAAACTAACTTCCTCATGTTTCAATTATTTGAGTGAGAGTAATGAGTTTCTAGCGACCCTCGAATTTTTTATAATTAATTTGAAGTGATTTAAGAAGTTAAATTATATGAAATAGGGATTTGGGTGCCAATACTGAAATTAATTATAGAGTAATTAATTGAGTCAGTTTGAAATAATTAGTTGGATTATTATAGATATTTTCCTATTTAATAAATTAATATAATGATAGTTAAATTAATAGTTAAGTAAATTAATTATTGAAATGATTATTAATTAAATAATAATTATAGTTATTTGTTCGAACAAGATGATTTTTGTATTATATTATTAGATGCAATTCAGTAATATTAAGGAGAATGTAATGGTGATGATTCATAGGCATTGGATGAACAATTAATTTTAAATGAAATTAAGATTATTGATGTATTTTCTTTGATTTATGTATGTACAAAATATTGTTGAATTAATTGAAATAAAATAGTTTCTAAAGGTTTTATAATGTGTATAATTATTGAACTGAGAATTGAGTTTTTTATCTATTGCTGAGTTTGGAGATCCATGAGAGATCGTTGAGTTATTGTGAATTTTTGAGAGTCTAGAGAGTTATATTGAAGTGTTTATTTTTTTTGTTCAAGCAGGTAGTCGTCCTAGTTATGGGAAAGATTCTGCCAAAATCTCTTCTTTAAAGTAGTTTATCTAACTCTAAAGTTAAATCTATATCGTTTATAATATGATATTCCTTGTATATTATCCAGCGTAGGTGTTTTGGATGTTTCTTGATTGTCAGACTTCAGGCACTCCAATGAGAGTTATGGTTTGATCGTTGTCAAGTCTGTAAGTTATATAATTTAATATAATATTTAATTCCCCTCATTTGTTTATTACGACATCTACATTCTACATTGATCATTTACATATTTTATTTATATTATTATTATTATTAGCACTAGAACATAGAAACATGATCAAAGTTGCGATAATTATGATTATTCCATATTACTTGTATTTGTTGGATGAGGTTAGGATGAAGTGAAAATCATTAGAATGGTGATCTTGATGATGTTGGATATATGTATTTGATAATCATTTTCCCAGAGGCAACAATTGTCGTCCTTTGTGATGCTCATGGATAGGTCACGCTGTCGATCATAGGGAGACAACAGTCCCTACAGAGTTCATGCTGCTTTCTCATAGGGAGATGGCATGTCCATATTGGACTAAGAGACTACTTAAAATCAGAGAGCCATATCAGGGGTTGGCTTCCTATTATTAAGATTTAGTATGATTTTCCACCAAATTATTCTCATCATTAGATGATTTTGTGATTATTTAACTGTTGACATATTGCATTAGCATATTTAATGTTTGTGTGTGATGTTATACTAATACTATATAACTCATTGGGTCGAATGTTCACCCATGTTCACTATATTTTTGCATGTTGAGCATAAAGAAATCAAATCCTTCATCGAGTCATTCATGGCTTTCATCCTCTGGCGGAGAAGATATTGTATTTAATTATGTAAATATTTTTACATCCCTTTAGTAATGTAAATTTTGTAGCCCTGCATCATTATTCCCTTTATTGTTTTCATTATCTATAATTATGAAGAATTGAGTTATTGAGTTTGGAGGATATTTGAACTTCCTCATTTTGATTGTATTATTCTGTTAAGTACAAATCAAATGTTATTGATCAGATGATCATTGATTTAACTAAATTGATTATCTGATATGGCATATACTATGATGTTTAGTTTGGGTTCTACTTAATAGGTGGACTATAGCTTTTGTTTTATAAGAAATTTCTCAGTTTTAGTTCCGTAAATATATTTATTCCTTTAATTTTTTTTCCTTTTTTTGTGTAGAAAAAAATAATTATTTTATACTCAAAATATCCTTTCTCTCCACCCTATCCACTCACTTCCCTTTTTTCTTCACATCTTCAATTTTTACTTTCCCACTCATCAACTCCTACCTACGGACTAGTGTATGGAGGCCATCCAGTAAAAAAAAATTTATTAATTTATAAAAAAAAATTATCTAAGTTATCCAAATTCTATTTTTTATGCAGAAATTTTTTAATCTACTCAAAATTAATTTGTTGACTTCATCATCGACTGACTAGTTCCCAGTACAATCTTATTATCCAGGGACAACAATCTAATATCGATGTAAAATGGATATTTTAGTAAAATGTATAGTTAACAAATAATTTTAATAAGTACAATTAAATAATTTTAGTAAAATTATTATATAATTAAATAATAGGTCAGACACAATCCACTTTATTACGATTGATTGATTATTTATATATTATACATAAATATTACATAGTTCATATGTATCAAAATGCAATATTGCAAATTGCAAATACTTGGACTCGACAGTCAACTCTTTCTACTGAAATATTCATTTTTACCCATATAATTTCCAAGCTAACAAATACAAAAAATCTTAAACAAGATTTGTGTTCTTTCTTTTTTATTTTATTTTATTTTTCTTTTCTGGTACATACAAGATTTCACTACTTGTATTGTAGATACAATAAGAGATTGGCCACTCTGACAAAAAAAAAAAAAAAAAATCACTTGAGTCTTTCAAACTTAATTGTCAAACTTAATTTTTTATATAGTTAAATTTTTTTACTCATCTAAATTTAATTTTTTATATAAAATTTTTTCCGACTTATTTAGAATTAATTTTTTTATATTTGTGCTTATATACAATCCTATGCATGCCGAGAAGAAATCAACGGTATTCATTGTTCATTCACACACTATCTATAGGGTTGAGAGGGCTTGATGTGCCAAAAATATATCAATCTTTGTTGTGTTGACTTTTTAATACCCAAAAAAATTTTGTAAAATTTCTTAAAAATCATAATACTATAGTATTTTTTATAACGAATCCAATGACATATTTTTTATACAAAATAAAAATCAAATGAGTTCAAAAAATGCAATATAAGTGTATTAAATTTAAACCGTTAAAATTTAATGGTTTAAATTTAACATACTTCTAATATATATTTTTAGATCCATTTGATTTTTGTTTTGTACTAAAAATATATCATTGGATTCGTTATAAAAAATACTATAATATTATGATTTTTAAGAAATTTTACAAAATTTTTTTGGATACTAAAAAATCTACATAGCAGGGACTGATGTGTTTTAAGCACATCAGCCCCCTCAACCCCATCCCTTCCGCAATGTCCCCAGATCCATGCACACGTCAGCCTCACTCTCTCTTCTATATATTCATTAACACCATTGCATAACTTGAACCTAATGAAGTTTGTGATAAGATCTTGTCTCCTGTTTCCTTTTCCCCTGGCTCTATCCATTTATTTTCATTTCACCCTTTTGTTTTTTTCTCCCCTTAATTTTTGTATATATAAATCTGGAAAAGTTTAATTGCTGAATCCTTTTTTAGTATAGTATTTTCAATTGGATAACTATATTAATACGATTCTTTTAGTTTTTGACTCTTTAATTCTTATTTTTTATTATTGAAGCTTACTATAATACTCTTATTCAACTGTTTAGCTAATAACTTTTATAAGAAATGATAAATTAAGTTTCATTTACTTTTATCATTTTTTTAATATTAATTTTTAATAGTTTTTTAATTTTTAAAATTTAAATAAGTCAAATTGAGCATTAAAAATAATTTTAATTAATATATTAAGATTTTTAACAATTTTATTATAATATTGATATAATTTTTATGAACATCTATTTTGGTGCATCAATTCATTGCTAGAAGCCTTCAAGCACTTTCTCTTCCATGGTATGCCACTGAAAAGTTTTATCACAAAAATATTAAATTAGTTTTAGGTATTATAAAATAAATTTCTTTTATTTTCTAATTTTAATATTTTGATTTGATCTATTTTTTTCTAAGAAAACATTATTTTTAAAAAAAATTAATAAGAAAGATAATTAATTTACTTAATAAAATCTTAAATTATAATTCTATTATTATTTTATTTTACGAAAATTATTTAATTGTACTAATTAAAAATATTTTTTAACTATATATTTTATTAAAATATCTTGATAAATCACCCATCTCTGGTGGATCTCTAGTGTCACTGCCACTACCAATGCATTCCCAAGCCTCCGATGATCTCCCAGGAAGCAACTGCAACACAAACCGTAGACGAGCGGCAGCACACAAGCTGTATGCAACGTTCTGGCATCGACGAGACCGACCTTGATTTTGATCGATTTCGAGCTCAAATTTTAGCAATACGGGTACCATTTAATAACTTGTCTCCTTCCCAGCTTCATTATGGTACCCATATTGCCAGCTATCCTTGACTGTAAGAGCGGATCAAAATACTTGGAGATTAAAACTGTTGGGCTTCGTTTTTGGCTATCGATATTGAGTGGCAATGATTGTCATGCATTTTCGAGCACCTAACGGCGAGACGAGTCAGATGGTACCTTTAACGACCTCTAGAATCATTGGTAGCGGTGGCACATGGCCAGGCGACGGTGGCACATTGGGTCCATCTCCAACATCTTTATTTTGACTTCCTAACATGTTTTCAGATCCTAGTAATGAAGGGTAAAGATATAAATAAGTTCATAAATTATATTATTTTGCTCATTAATTTTTATTTTTTTTTATCGTTCAAATAAGCTCTTAATTTATTTATTTTTTGCTTAAATAAGTCTAATTTGAATGGAATAGTTAAAATTTCATCTAAATTGGATCTATTAAACCAAATTAAAAATTTAGAGGCTTATTTGTACATTTACCTTTTTTTTTCTTAATTTAATTTAATTTATTTTATTTTTCTAAATTTTTTTTTTGCATAACATATTTTTTTATCTATTTAGAGGGTGTTTAGATATAAAGTTAAACGCTATAAACTGTGTTTTAAGAGGAAGTTAAGGAGTTTTGTAGTTTTTAAAGTGTTTGGGTAAAAAAAGGAAACTATATTATTTTTAATATTTAACGCAAATTTTAAAAGCTGGGGGGAAGAGTTTTATGATTAACGCTCATTTTTAACAAAACTGATTATTTTAACAAAACGCTAGTTTTTATCCAAACACCCCCTTAATTTAATGAACAAACAAGCTATATTTTTTATTTTATTTATCTTTTTAGCAATAGATGATATCATAAGTAATTTTCTCATATCGTATTAAATTTATATTTTTATTCTAGTTAAATTTATAAATAAGAAAAAATTCTCATTTATGTTATAATCTTCATAATTAAACATAAATCAATAAAAAAAATAAGCAAACATATTTATCAATTAGACTAATTTTTGGAGTTAATTTCATTTTATTTATTATAAATATTAAATTAATTTTTTTAAATTAGAAAAAATAAATAATAAAATAGAGAAGGTTAAATTGAAAAAAGGACAAAAATATAAATAAACCCTTAAATTTTTTTAATTTGGCTCAAATAGACTTAATTTGGATGAAAATTTATCTTTTCATCCAAATTGGACTTATTTAAATCAAATTAAAAAGTTAATGAGCTCATTTGAACTATAAAAATGAAAAAGAGTTTAAGTGAACAAAGTGATATAGTTTAAAAGTTTATTTATATATTTGTCCTCGATTGAATTACGTGATGGTAAGTCAAAAACCTTTGCTTTTCACTTTAATACTTGATTTTCGATTGGCTTAGTGCCTAGATATATATTTTTTTGTTATGTTTGTATTCTTAAGGTAATTTCATATAAATTATGATTAGCGTGTAAGGATAATGTCATAAAATTAAATGTTGATTTTAAATAGAGGTGCATATGAGAAATGTTTTTGTATGATAAAGTCAATCCATGTAATAAATTCCTAAGGTTGAGAAAGGTAAATTTTTAGTATTCCAGTTATCAACTCAAGTAATTTGGAAACGGTGTTGTGATGATGTTATGATTATAATTATATATGATTAGAGAACTGAGTAATTTGGATATTATTTAGTTGTGAGTCCTGTGGGCTATTTAAAAGTGTTTGTTTCTTTTGTTTCAGTGAGAAAAAGTCCTAATTATAGGTGAGATTCTGTCGAAATTTCAGTATATATATATATATATATATACTGTTGTGATGATGTTTTATGATTATAATTATGTATGATTGAAGAATTGAGTAATTTGGATATAATAGAGTTTGCAAACCCAGGAAGGGACATTGGATTATTGTGAGCCTTGTGGCTTATTTAAAAGTGCTTATTTAAAAGTGCTTATTTCTTTTATTTCAGCAAGGCAAAGTCTTAGTATAGGAAAGACTATTAAAATTTCAGCAAAATCTTAATTAAGAGTCATTTTAGTATAGTTTTAGAGGTTAAAGTTTGGGTTGTATATATTATGATATTCTTCATCTATTGTTTAGTTTAGGCATTTTTGGTATCTTCTTAGCCATCATACAACTGACACTCCAATGAGAGTTTGGTTTTGATCAAGTTTATAAGTGATACTTTCTAATATATTTTATTTGTCTCTCATACATTTGCATCTATGGTATGTATGTGTGTATGTGTTATATATATATATATATATATATATATATATATATATATATATATATATATATATATATATATATATGCATAAAGACTTCTTATTAATCGATTGTGATGTTGCATTATGAATAATGTTACCTATTACTTGTGGATGTTTAGATGTGATTTGGAGGTTATGATTATGATTATGACTATATTATGATAATTGGATATGATGAATTATGACTAGTGTATGATGAATACGTGCTTACTCATTGCTTATTGCTTCTGTCAGTCGAGTTAGCACTGCTTGGCTTAACCCATGATGGCAGAATCCTATGTAATGGATTATAAGAGATAATATTTAGATTCAAATAGTCTAAGAGGAGGATCAATTCCCCAGATTGAGATTGTGAAACCCCAGATTTCTCAATCAAGGATATTTTGAATATTTTATATATTTGTAGATTAAGTCCAAGTTATGGATTAGAAGTGATGATTAAAGGTATATATGAAAATACAAATTATCAAAATAATTTGGATTATTTTTATTATATTTTATATTTTAGTGTATTAGGGTATTTTAGAAATATTTCTATCAATGGCAATTTAGTATTTTTACATGAAATTTAATTAATAAATTAGGATTTATATATATATCTATAGAGAGTAGCAAACACTTTTGAAAGAAAAAAAATATAGCAGAGGAGTTGTCGTTTAACGATACGTACACTTTTTGCTCGATATTTTTGAGTTTCCTTTAAACTTCCCTTCAAAATTTTTGAAGTTTGATTAGAGTTAAGTCATTAAACCATAATTTCAATGCTTTTGAGATAATTTGTATATTTGCTTGATGGATTATTGGGTAATTAACTTTGAGATTATGAAAATAAGAATCAAATATATTTGAGTTAGGTATTGATTATGTTTTGAGATTTCATTATGTAAAATTTGAAGGTAGAAAAAATTGAGTAAAATTATATTCTGAATTTTCAATCATAATTGTAGTTGATATTAATTCATATATTTATTAATTGTTGGATTTATTGAATTCAAGGTTCTTGATTATTTGGTTTTAGAATGATGAATTAGGGTTCATATAGACCTTTCTTGATAATTAAAATTTTGAACTATATAACTTGTGATTGGATAAATATTTTATGATAAAATTTTGATATATTTTAGGAATGGATATTTAGTTTCTGATTGTTAAATTTCATAATGATCCATCGGTTAGATATAATTTTATGGTACAAATAGTGTAGATTGTCTGGTAAAAGGCTTGTACAGGATAACTTTAAAATGAGAATTTTTCAAGGGGGCAAATGAAATTATTTTGAGTTGATTATTGATTAATATAGGTATATTATGGAATTTTTATAGAATATTTGGAGCATTATAAGTTGGGTTTATATCAGGGCAATTGGATGTAAAGTCAATTCTGGGTTGGTATTTGGAGGGAAAAATGAAGCCTAATTTGGAAAAATTTTTGAGGTTATGTTTACTAGTATGTTAAACTGATGTTAAAATTTGAGTTAATCTAGAATAGTTTATAGTACTTTGTAATAGAAAAGATCTCTACTGTCAGATTTATTGAAAAGAACTTGGATTTAAAGTTGCATATGAGCATGTGTTTTAAAAAAGATCTTAACATTGTATTTGCATACCTTAATTATTTATTTTCTTGACATTTTAGGTTATAGAATGTAGATTTATTATGTATAAATTCAGGTGTTTACTTGAGTGATTAGCATATTGATTAGCTTTATTGTAAGTTGTTTGATTTTAAGTGAGAGAATATATGAAGAAAGTTTAATATTAAACATTTCTTGTTTGTGTGATAATTTTTGAATAAAATAATTGATTTTGCTTGCAATTAAATATTGGAAAAGGTAAACTATATAATATTGATAATTTTATGATATAAAAGTTTGTTTGCATTATATGTATAATATGTATATGTAATAGTTGTTATTGAATTTTTGAGATTTGAATTTATTTATGTGTAATTATATGAATTATTAATATTAATAATATTAATATTATGATTAATTACTATATAATATTTTAATTTGGGGTGAGATAAAGACTTGAATCTCCTATGATACACCTGGATTTTTCTTGGGTCTTGGCCTTATATATTATATAAATTTAGCCTGTGAAAAATTATTTGGTGTATATTTCACAGTGCTTATATGTTATATGAGTTTTCAATCTTATATGTTGCACGAATCTGGATCTTATATGTTATACAGGTTATGTACTATATATGCAAATTAAAGTGTTCAGTTAGAACTCTTCCTCAGTATTTGAATTAATTAATTATTTCTTTTAAATAAATTTATAAGTATATGAAAAAATTATTTCCATGCTAACAACGTATTTGATAATTTTATTAAACTATTATTTATATTCGAGTCAATATTTTTTGTTGTATATGTGTTAGGTATGTATATTATTTAAATGTCTGAAATGTTAGTTTTCTTCCCTGCTTTTATATTTTTTTTTTATTGAGTACATGATTTGCTCACTCTTTCAAATTTCAATTTCTTTGCAAGTTTGTGATTCTTTTGGCAACATTTTTCTCCTAAGGGCAAACCAAGGTCTTAAGGGTAGAGGGTAGCTATGAATAATTATTTGTGGAGGGATTTTAGTTAAGTTTTAAATAATAATGTTAGACTTATGCCTAACATGTAGAAAATTGTTAGTTGTAATAATTTATATTTGATTTATTATTATTAATTAATAGTATTTAAATGATGATTAAATAGATATAAGTAATTGATTAAATATTTATGTGTAATCCTATAGGTTATATGTATAATATTTACTAGGTTTGTGTGATTAGACTTTGGTCTAACTGCACACCAGTCATGACCTCGGATTTGGGTCGTGACAAAGATTAGTGTGGTTCTAATCAACTAATTTCTATCATTGGTTAATTATGTGATTGTTTGACTATTTGATATGATGCATGACATCTATATTATTAGAACAATTGTATGTCACTAGGCTTGTATATTAATTAGTATCATTTACTGAGTTATGACATTCACCTCCTGTCTCCTTATTTTTTCAGGTTATAGGTTGAGCTTGAGAAGTAATTTTAGTTGAGATATTCATGTCTTTCATCCTTCGACAATTATCACATCCCAAAACTGGAATGCGACGTCCTAAGGCATGGATAGGTTTAAGGACATAAAAAATCTGTAGGACACACCAACCTAACCTGTGGCAATACAATATCTATATCCATCCATAATTTTAAACATCATCATCAACCTATGATATATCACCTAAAATATAATCAGCTTGTTCACCATGGATCAAAGGCAAATAAGGTCCTCTATCCAAGATGAACAAGTGATAATCCAAAAGAATATTATAAGCATTCAAATGTTATGGAGTTCTAAAAGAATTACATCTCAACATTAATAAAAATATACTCAAAATAAACAGAGTCTATACTTTTCAAATGGCTTCTTGGAGAAACAAATGAAAAAGCTCTATCTTCGATCTTTGGACCGACTACTCTAGCAACTGAAAATCACAACAGAAGGAGGGTGAGCCTTCAACTCAATGAATTATGCATATACCATACCTAAGGTTCAGAATCATATCAAAAATTCGAATGTTATTTTTATACACATATATCATAATTGAATTTTCATAATACAGAGGCCAGAATATATACAAATATTCAGAAACAGAATTAGAATTCGGATATCATAATACAGAGTTTATAATTTAGAAGTCAGAAGTACCCACAAAGAATGACACATCACACACACACACACGCACATGCACACACACATATATATATAAGGTAAGCAATGTAAATTTCAAAATAATAGAGACAAAACAGGAGTCTAACGACATCCTTAACAGAACATGAGTACTACGATCTCCTTACAGAATATATGTGTTTGCGCTAACAAACTCCCAAATAAACTTTGTCCTATCTAGGAAGGACCATGATACTTTGACTTTATTAGTCGAGTCGCTAGTGCACACAGTCTTATAATTTTTCCTTCATAGAGAAGGTGTTCTGACTATATATATACTAGGTTCCAAAGAAACGAGTAACAATACCAACTCTGAAGCATAGTAATGGAAACAAATATATATTTATAACAAATGTTGTTGGTTCAAGAATTACCAACTTAACAATTTCATATATATGTTCGGAATGAATATTAACGAAAGAATCATAAATATGTATATGCAAATACATACAAAACACATATGGATAACTCACCTCCACAAGTTGGTTCCAAAGAAACGAGTAACAATACCAAATCAAAGCATAGCAATGGAAACAAAGATATATTTATAACAAATATCATTGGTTCAAGAATTACTAACTTAACAATTTCATATATATATATATATATATATATATATATATATATATTCAGAATTAATATTAACGAAAGAATCATATACATATATATGCAAATACATACAAAACACATATGCATAACTAACCTTCACAAAGCAACAATCCAAACTGAAGTTCAAAGCCTTCTATCAAGCTTCAAATCAACTCAAAAGCACCTTAAAACTCCAAGCCTAACATGTTACAAAAATTTACAAATCTAAGATTTTCCTTACTGAACATTACCTATAACAAATTCTTGCAATAAAAGACTCTCTAAAGCTTATTTAGATAGTTTTTAAACTCAATTTAACCAATTTCATATATATGCTCAAAATTAATATTAACAAAAGAATCATATACATGTATATGCAAATACATACAAAACACATATGCATAACTCACCTTCACAAAGCAACAATCCAAACTGAAGTTCAAAATATTCTATCAAGCTTCAAATCAACTCAAAAGCACTTTAAAACTCCAAGCCTAACACAATACAAAAATTTAGAAATTTAGGATTTTCCTTACCCAACATTACCTATAACAAATTCTTGCAATAAAAGACTCTTTAAAGCTTATTTAGATAGTTTTTAAACTCAATTTAACCATTCCTTAATAAATTTATGGAAGAATAGAAGAATTAATACTATTCACATTACTATTTACCATTTGCCCTAATTCTTCCAGCAACCAAAATCTGTAGCCATTAATGTATTTCATATAATCTTTATAACTCATATATAAATATTCTAACAACATATAACCTCAAATCATAACAAAAATTGAAATATGAAGAAAATACATCTTTCTCCTCAAATGAAGATTTTGAAGAAATCTTGACTTGAATTGATTCAATAGCTTTCTCAAAGTGTTTCCTTTCCAAAATAGAGCATTAATCACATATAGGACGAATTTAGGATTTGGTTGTTGAGAAATAAAGAAGAGAGAGAAAATAGTTTAATTTTTGGACAAGTGACAAATAAGTTGATATATATAAAACTCGACGTTTCACGCTCGTGAAGATGATCTTCACACCTGTAAAAGCAATCTGATGAAAGTCTGAAACTTAGACAGTAACTTTTTGCATACCTGTGAAGACTGACTCATGCCCGTGAGGGTATGCTTCACACCCGTGAATGAAGGTTATGAGGTATATCTCAACATCTCTCCAACCTAACTTAACTAAAACTTATCTAACATAATTTAATATATGAAACTCTCTCTAAGAGTTATCTATACTCAACGAATCATATTCTAACATACTGAATCACATTCTAACAGACTGGACTAGTAGAAAATAAAATAGAACAAAATAGAAAATCGAAATTTATCACAATTCAAATAAATTTATTCAAAAACAATCAATCAAAGTTCAAAACACAAGCAATACAGATAGAGAGTATTACAATAATGAAGTTTATTTTATTATCTGATTATGTAATTATTTTCATATTGATTTGCATTATAAATTCTAAAATTCTTCATTGTTTTTTTGTTTTATGTACTTCAATATAATATGATCAGATGTAAGGATTTGTATGAATTTTTTGAGTTTGGAAGATAGTTGAACTTTCTTATTTTGGTTGACGTGATATTCTATTAAGCAAGAATCTGATTATGATAATGTTGTTAACATGATTGATATTGCAACATTGAATGACATATATATATATATATATATATATATATATCTATATCTATATATATATAGCTCTCTCTGTCAGTCATTGTGGGAATATCTATCCGGTTAACTACAGTTTCTGTCTCAGTTTCTGGCTGGATAGAGTCGCTCGTCACCCACAGTAAGAACGAGCTCCTCTCTGGCG
>CANXYC012632494.1:0-11077 GCA_948193065.1 Aleurites moluccanus
ATCAATAGCATAGAACACATCAAATAAAAAAAAATCATATTTCACACATGGTAACCAACTCATGAAAATACCCCTAACTCCCCCTAGGTTTTAGGTACTAAGGTTAGGGTTTCCAACTAGGGTTTCACCTAGGATATTACAACATCTTAAGAACATATTTGAATCAAAAGAATGGTAAAATCACTTACTTACCAAAAGTTCTTCAAAAACTTCCAAGCTTTGATTCTTTGCTTTTTCTTATTTTTCCTTAAAATCTAAAGCTATATTTGTGTTTAAAATGATGGAATTAACATGTTTCAATCAAGAAATAAAAGAAAACATCAAGCTTTGGCAATGGACAATGGTGGCCGAAACTTCGAGGAAGAAGAAAGAGAAAGTTGAATGGTGAAAATGGCTAAGAATGGTGAAGGGGTGGCAAAAATCTAACTAAATATGAAGTTGGTGATTCAATACATTAGGCTTATAGTAGAAATGGTGAAACCTAACTTACTAACCATTCAATTCTTCATCTTTTAATCCAATGGTTTGATTTAAGTAAGCCTAAAATGATACCATAAGCTTGCATACACCATATAAGTCCATAACTCAAAGGAAAAGACTAAATTACCCTTAGTTCAAATTTGATCCCTATCCGAGCAGCTTCGCCCGGAATTATTTTCTACCGGATTTAATTCTCTAACAAATTTTCAAATAAATATAATATCATCATTTTCATGTCCTAATATTCTTTTCTACCTTCAAATATCATGTTAATTTTCATAAAACTCGAAGGGGTGTGAAATGAACATTTTGCCCCCAGTTCACCAAAAATTCAATTTTTCTCGATTTCTTCCTAACAACCTTTAAACCACTTTTATACATATAATACTTCCTAAAACATGCATATACATTCAATTCAAACATAAACATGCAATAATATACAACTTTCAAACAAAGGACAAATCTCCTAGGTTTGCCCTTTATGGTTCATGTTCTAAGCTTTAACTGAAGTGTTACAGAATCATACCCTCGTGAAGTCCTCAGTAACCCAACCCTGAAATCCATAGTAACCTGCTTTCATTTTCACTCTGGTAACTCTATCTCCTAAAGTAAACCAGATGACTTCTAGTGTTCAAACTTAACCTGCTGACAAGCTAAGCATGTGGAAACAAATTTGGCCATATCCGCTTCATATTGGGCCAGCAATAGATATCCCTTAGATCATGGTACATCTTTGTAATTCTAGGATGTACACTGTATGAAGAATAATGGGCCTCTCTCATTATATGATCCCAGAGTCCATTAATGTCAAATACACATAACCATTTACCGCATCTTAATACACCATTATAAACTGTGAATTCTAAAGCTTTACCATTATGAACATCTTTCTTTGACTTCTGAAGGTATGGATCCCTATCCCGTGCCACCTTAATTTCATCAATCAATAGTGGCTTAACCCGAAATTGGGCTATCAGAGCCTGCTTTTGATCCTGGGATCCCAATTCCAACTCTACACCCATATCAACTAACTCTTTCATCTCACGGATCAATGGTCTTCTGAAAATTGAGATGTGAGCTAGACTGCCCATAGACTTTCGGCTTAGTGTATCTACTTCTACATTAGCCTTACTCGGATGGTGAAGGATTTCACAGTCATAATCCTTAAACAATTCGACCTATCTTCATTGTTCGAGATTCAGATCCTTCTGCTAAAGTATATACTGCAGACTCTTACGATCATTATATATCTCACATTTAAATCCGTACAGATATTGTCTCTAGATCTTTAGTGCAAACACCATAGCTACCATCTCCAAATCATAAGTTGTATAAATTATTTCATGCTTCTTTAATTACCGAGAAGCATAAGCATTCACTCTCTTGGTCTACATAAGAACGCACCCCAATCAGACTCTGGAGGCATCACAGTACATTGTAAACTTATCATCTTCTGTTAGTAGAGCTAATACTAGAGCACTGGTGAGACAAGTCTTCAAAATCTAGAAACTATTCTCACATTAACCTATCCATTGATACTTCTCCAGTTTCCTTGTCAATTTAGTCAATGGAGCAGTAATCTTGGAGAAATCCTTCACAAACCGTCTGTAGTATCCCGCCATACCAAGGAAATTGCGGATCTCTGAAACATTAGTAGGTCGAGGCTGTCACGACCCAAACCAAGGAGCCGCAATGGTCCAAGGATACAGGATTCACCTGTGGCTACCAGTACCTCTATAAACCCCTAATACAATTTAGCTTATACATCCAACACAGGTTCCATGCTTTTAGATTACATCTAGGTCTATTTCTTATGCTCATAAACCTTATTCATACTAATAGTTCATATAACACATAAGTTCATTCATGTTAAGCCATCATACTTCATGCCAAATCTCATACATATACATTATGCCAATGTTCTGCTGAAAATCCGGCAGAGTTTGCTCTATATTTTTAAAATGACAACTTACCATTTATCAATTTAACACTATCAAATATCATTTCTCAACTCAACTCTATCTCCACATCATCAAATCATCCATATTTCTCAATTCACAACATAAATCGTCATCATTATCCTACCTATTTTAATACCAAACTGGGCAACTATATCATACACACATACATAAATACATACATATTAATTTAAATACTCATACTTTGGATTACGGTACCATGGAGCTACTAGACAGAATTTGGATAAAAGATTAACTTATAATATTTACATATATATGTCAAAATATCCACGACGAAGAAAGAGTAGCCTGTGGAGCTCGGATCTCACCGTCACCTGAAAAGATTTAAAACTGTGGGGGTGAGTATAAAATACTCAGCAAGTAGTTATATACAAAAATGCATGAAAATTATATACTATTGAAGCTGACCCAAAACCTGAAAAGGTTAGGAGCAATATAGCAGTGGATAGAGCAAATAGTACTGAATCATGTGGTGATAAATAATGAACTATAAGAGTGGCATATGAAATGTTCTAAGTATGGCGAACAATGATAACATGTAGTATGAGTCACATCACATATGATATAATAGGTAAATAGGGCTAAATATGTCAAGTATGCACAATCGTGCTAACAAGTATATATATAGTGCAATGACACATAACAAGTAATTACGTAAGAGTGATTGGCTCTTATGACTAAAGAATATAACTCCCCTCCCTAGCAAGGGTCAAATAAGGTACCAGTGTGCACACGGTCGACGAAAAATGGTGCTACACCGTCGTAATAGCCTTGTAATAATATCATATGCAAAAGTCTCATATAATGGGTATAGGTTCACAAATATAGCTCAGTTTTACATATAACAACTCATTTTCATGTCACAAGTATCATATAGGCATGCTGGCCAAAGTTAAGAAACGGGCCTGCCGGGTCCCAATTTCGCTAGCACAAATAGCATGTCCGATTATGGGTCTGTTTTAGGATTTTTAGGTAGTTTCTGGTTCTCTATATTATTAGCATATTTGAATAGATTATTTGGTATCGATTTGAAGCTTAGAGATAGGGGAAAGGATTGGGCCAGGTATCGGGTTAAAATACTTTCTAGGTTTCAAATTATGTCAGTCGGAAGTTTAGGACAATTAAGGTCAGTTCGAAGGATCATTTTAGGTGCCAATTGGACATTTCAAATGAAATTAGGGTTTTTATGAATCAAATAAATTCAAATGCATATGTTATGCCATATGATGTTTAAATGCAATAATTGTATATAAAAACTTACTAGCAAAACTTAGCTAAGGCATGAAGCTCCTAGCTAGCTCGACGACCCCCTAATTGTCGCGGCGACTGCTCAATTGGTCCCTTCCTTGGGAGGCTCGCCTGATTATATATGTATACTCTCTGTAAGACTTCAAATCATCACATATACACACAATACACATCAAATACACATATACTCAATCAATGGTCATAATTCTTAATGAATGACAAATTTACCCTTTTTAGCACACATAGGCCATTCGACCAAAGCCTAACTTGGGCTACAAATATTTAAACCTCATATTCTTTATACAACACATTAATTCACATATATATTAACATATTAAAGCAAGTTTGGGCTTACGTTCAAGCCTAGGTTTTATGCCAAAGTATTTAGAACTTCATAGGTCATAAAGACCTAAACTCAATTCAAACTTATTCCAAGTGTACCAATTACTTTCTATTTGCATCAAACACCTTTCAACTAAACATATTACACACATTTAACAAATTATACACATGATTCAACTTATAAACCCTAACCCTAGTTCAAAAGCATTTCGGTCTATAAAGGGATATGCCATCTAAACTAAAATTTTCCAATTCAACTTCATAATTCAACAATTAAACACATCAATTCAATAATCTCAAGCTCAGTTACACATATTCTAATCAAATTTCTCATTTTTGACCTAATTAGGTTTAGTTTAAAGTGGTTTTCCATTTTCATAAATAATTCTTCCAATTATACCTACAATTGAACAATCAAGCTACCAATTAAACATCTAAACAATCAATTTTACCAAAACCAAGTTAATTCCCTATTTCCCCCAATCTAGGGCATTCGGCCAAAGGGGTTTTTCCTCTATTTGTGTTTTTTTTTTCAATTTTAAGTATTCAATTATTCAATTTAATATATCAATTTGAAATTTAAACACCCAATTGGAACAATTCACAAGAACTCCTCACACCTAACCCTATCCCCATTTGGGTTATAATACCTCTTCCAAAATTAGTGGACAACATCAATTAAATCATTCAATTAACATCACTTGAACTCATTTAACAACAATCATACAATCAATTGCACCATTATAGCACAAAATGATTTTTCCCCTAAAATTTTCCATTCAATTTGGCCACAATGCATTTCTACCCATTAGATGTTTAATCCTTCAAATTAATCATTAAATTCAACATTTTATGTATCAATTAAACATAAACAACCAGAATTTTTCATCCTACCTTAAATTTCCAAGAGTGGCCGAAACCCTATCCCTCCAAATTCTCACCCAATTGAAATTTGAACTTAGCTTGAAGAAATGGAAGACATTTGATGATGATTTCCACTCAAGCTTTAAAAATTAGCTCCAAACCTAAATTTTCCTTCAATGGCCAAAGCAAAGGAGAAATTTCTCTTCTTTTCTTTTGTTGCACACGGTTTTTTTTTGGGAGGAAGAGGAAATGCAGAATTATTTTTATTATTCTATTAGTTTGTGGGATTTTTCCACTCAATCCAATGCATGCAATCTATATAGTGTACTTTGAAACCTACACATGCATCCCTTGGATTACAATGCACCAATACTTTGTTCCATTGAATTATGATGAGTGAAAGTGCCATTCACTCCCTACTCTTATACTTTTACTTTAATTGAGTCCTTTTAAAATATCAACTAAATCCCTAAATTTTATTTCCTTTTGCAATTAAGTCCTATCATTTTAGTAACCTAATTTGGCTATTTTATTTTATTTATTTTATTATTTATTTATACAAACAAGAAATTAAAAATCAAATACACATGTAAGCACATCAAAATAATTTCTAACAAATTAACAGAAATTTTCTGAAAGTGTTTAACTATACTAGGCTCGGTTGTGACTTGGTATTATATTCCGCCCCCTTCAAATAAATTCATTCTCGAATTTTATAACTAGCAAGGTTAAAAAAAATGGAATACCTGAGTCATTGAAGAGTTGAGGGTATTTCTTCTTCATCTCTGACTCACTCTCCCAAGTACACTCCTCTATTTTCCTACTACCCCACAGTACCTTTACCATCAGAATCTCTTTGTTACAAAGTTGACGAATCTGTCGATCTACTATTTCCACTGGGATCTCCTCATATGACAACTTCTCATCAATTTCAATGTCCTGTGGCTGTAGGATGTGCAAAGGGTCTGATATATATTTCCTCAGCAAAGAAATAAGGAATATCAGGTGCACATGGCTTAAATTAGATGGGAGGGCCAATCGATAAGATACACTACCAATCTGATCAAGAACCTCGAAAGGCCCTATAAATCGAGGGGACAACTTCCCTTTCCTTCCAAATCTCATCACACCTTTCATAGGTGATATTTTCAAAAACACATGATCACCCACGAAGAACTGTATATCTCTCCTCTTCGGATCTGCTTAGCTTTTCTGTCGGCTGAAAGCTATTCTAATCTTGTCCTTGATTAAAGGAACTTTCTCAATCGTCTCCCGAATCAAATCCGGCCCCTCAAACTATTTCTTACTGGGTTCCACCCAACACATGGGTGACCTATATTTTCCGCCATACAATGCCTCATATGGTGCCATGCCAATCGTGGAGTGGTAGCTGTTGTTATAAGCAAACTCTATCAGTGGAAGATACTGATCCCAACTACCTTTAAAGTCCAGAACATAGAGACGTAACATATCTTCCAATGTTTGAATCATACGCTCTGATTGACCATCTGTCTGAGGGTGAAAAGCAGTACTAAAATGCAACTGAGTACCCAGTGCTTCCTGAAATTTCTGCCAGAATCAAGATGTGAACTGAGTACCCCTGTAAGAAATGATCACTATCGGAACACCATGTAAATGCATAATTTTATCAATGTACAACTGAGCATACTGTGCAGCAGTATAGGTAGTCTTCACTTCAAGAAAGTGAGCCGACTTTGTCAAACGGTCTACTATTACCTATACTGAATCATAACCCCTCCTAGATCGTGGTAGTCCCACCACAAAATCCATGGTAACCTGTTCCCATTTCCATTCCGGTAACTCTATCTCCTGTAGTAAACCAGAAGGCTTTTGATGTTCAAAATTCACCTGTTGACAAGCTAAACAGATAGATACACATCGAGCTACATCGCCCTTCATATTCAGCCACCAGTAATGGGCTTTCAAATCATGGTACATTTTTGTTGTACCAGGGTGCACTGTATAAGGAGAGTAATTTATCTCTCACATAATCTACTCCCAAAGTCCGTTCACACCTGGTACACATAACCACCCTTTACATTTCAATACCCATTCATCTTCTATGAAATTCAGAGCTTTTCCTTTTTGTAACAACTCTCTAATCTGAACTAACTGTGTATCGACATTCTGAGAACTTTTGATCTCATCAAGTAAAAGTGGTCTCACCTGAAACTGTGCCACTAGTACTAACTATTGCCCTCTAGTCTCCAGATCAAACTGTAGGCCCATAGTAAATAACTCTCAAAGATCTTGTACCCAAAGCCTCTCTGTAGCTGATACATGTGATAAACTTCCCATCGACTTACGGCTAAAAGCATCTGCTACTGCGTTTGCTTTCCCTGGGTGATAAAATATTTGACAATCATAGTCCTTCAATAGCTCTACCCACCGTCTCTGCCGTAGGTTTAACTCTTTCTGCTGTAAAAGATACTAGAGACTTTTATGATCAGTGTATATCTCACATTTCACCCCATAAAGATAGTGTCTCCATATATTCAAAGCAAAAATAACTGCCGCTAACTCCAAGTCATGTGTGGGATAGTTCACCTCATGCTTCTTTAGTTGCCGAGATGCATATGCAATTACCTTCCCATCCTGCATCAATACACACCCCAAACTAATTCTGAAGGCATCATAATAAATAGAAAACATACCAGTCTCAATAGGTAGTGCCAAAACTGGAGCACTTTTAAGACAGTTCTTCAAAGCCTGAAAACTCGTCTCACACCTATCATCCTACTGGAACTTCACATCTTTCTGAGTTAGCTTAGTTAGAGGAGAAGCAATTTTAGAAAAATCCTTCACAAATCGACGGTAGTATCCTGCCAAACTAAGGAAACTACATACTTCTGTCACTGTGGTAGGGCGTGGCCAATTTGCGACCGCTTCAACTTTTTGCGGGTTGACTTTAATAGCTTCTTTCCCAATAACATGCCCCAAAAAGGTCACCTCATTCAACCAGAATTCACATTTGGAAAGCTTTGCAAAAAGCTGATTCTCTCTCAAAGTCTGCAGTGTGATTCTGAGGTGTTCCTCATGCTTTTCTCTGCTCTTAGAGTACACCAAAATATCATTAATAAAGACAATGATGAATCGATCAAGATAAGGTCGGAATACCCAATTCATGAAATCCATGAAAGCTGCGGGAGCATTTGTTAACCCAAATGGCAGCACCAAGAACTCATAATGGCCATATCGGGTTCTGAAAGCAGTTTTCTGAATATGCTCTGCTTTAATCCGCAACTGGTAATACCCTGATCTCAAATCAAATTTTGAAAAGTAACAATCTCCTTGCAATTGATCAAAGAGATCATCAATCCTCGGTAACGTGTATTTGTTCTTCACGGTCACTTTATTCAATTACTTGTAATCAATACACATCCAAAGTGACCCATCTTTCTTCTTAACAAATAAAACTGGAGCTCCCCAGGGTGAACTACTAGGGTGAATAAACCCGTTATCAAGGAGTTCCTGCAACTGCACTTTTAGCTCTTTTAATTCAGGTGGAGCCATATGATACGGTGCAATAGAAACTGGATCAGTGCTCGGGTATACATCAATCTCAAACTCTATCTCCCTCTTAGGTGGCAACCCTGGTAGATCAGCTGGAAACACATCTGGAAATTCCCGTACAATAGGAATATCATTTAATACAACTGATGCCTTAGTAGTATCAACTATTGCAGCCAAATATGCCTCACATCCCATCCGAATCAATCGACTCGCCTCAATCACAGATATTAGACCCGATGCACATCTATTTACTTCCCCCTAGAAGTTAAAAGTCTCCCGATCGCCAAGACTGAAATCTATACTCTTCATAAAACAATCAATTATAGCTTTATGGGCTGACAACCAATCCATGCCTAATATAACATCAAACTCAAGCATAAGCAGTTCAATCAAATCAACATCTAATACATGATCACATATAGTCACAACACAATGCTCATATCGAAAACCCATTATGATATTTCCCCCTACGAGTGTAGCAACATCTAACGGTATCGGTAGTGGTTTCCTATCAATCCCCAATCTCCCAGTATATACAGGTGAAACAAATGAATGTGTGGCACCAAAGTCAAATAGCACATATGCAATATCAAGCTGTATAGAAACCATGCCAACAACTGTATCATGTGAACTCTAGGCCTGCTGTAGGGTTAGAGTGAAAACTCTCCCCTGACCTCTGTCGACAACTGACTGGCCAAATGTCTGACTTGCACCTGATGGTCTCCCCTTGCTGGGTCCCCTTTTACCCATCTAAACTATCGGCTGAGACCCTGAACTGCTTGCCGGCTGTGGAGCCCACATAGGACAATCTCTATAAAAGTGGCCAAACTGTCCACACCGGAGACATGCTCCTGATCTCATCCTGCACTCCCCTATGTGCCTCTTCCCATAATGTCTACAAGTAGGTAGCTCTGAGGTCATCTGTCAGGGCCTACTAGAGCCCTGTGAGTAAATAGGAGCAGTAAATATTCCTCCTTACTCTTTATACTGAGGTCTCCCCTGCCTTTGAGATGAAACTAACTGTCCTGACCTGGGAGGTAATCAAACTATCTGCTACTGTGAAGATCCCTCCCCAGGTCTCCGAGACTCACCACCTCTACCCCTCTTTCTCTGGTCTTTCTCAAATCTCTCCTCTCTATATTTAGCTTCCATCTAGGCATCTTTATCAATAACTTTACCCAGAAAGGTAAATTCTACAGCTAGCAGGGCATTAAACAATGGAGCATGTAACCCTCTCCTAAATCTGCCAATCAAGTCTGCCTCAGTCGGGGCTATCCTCCTTGAATATTTGCTCAATCGTCTAAACTCCCGTACATACTTTGGAACACTAAGATTGCCTTGTTTCAACTGTTCAAATTTAACAATGTTCCCCGATAGAATCCCTTCGGTCAAAAACTCATCGATCAATCGCTGTTTGAACTCAACACAGGTCATCGGGTCATCACTATAGATATTTTCATCTATATGTTCATCAAACCATATAGAAGCATCCTTCTGCAATAACAAACCCACCAGCTCTATTATTCTGGCGTCAGAACATGACAGCTTCCTAACAATCTTATCCACCTCTTCCACGAATTCACTGGGATCCGTGCCATATTCCCTTGCATATGTGGGCAACTGAGACCTTTTAAATTCTGACATAGTTACCCCACCCTCTGGTATAATCCGGCGACTCCTCTGTCTCTGATGATCAACTAGTACTGGGGGTGCCTCAGGTCGTATTTCAGGCTGAATGGGTGGTGGGGGAGGCTGCTGCACTGGTGCTGGCTGTGCTTCCAAATGAGTCTATAATATCTGTAAAATTTCCCTCCTAAAGTCCTGCATCTCCTGCCTCTAGGGTGCATCCCCTGCCACATAAGATTCAGTACGTCTACGACTATGAGGTGGTTCAGTCGCCTACACCGAGGCATTAGAGGCAACTTCCGCCTAGCCACTCAACTCTTGATAATCCCTCTCAATTGTGGGAAGATTCAATCCCAAAGCATGTTGAGACATCCGAGCACACTAAAAGAAAACACACAGAATCAAATCAGATAGAGAGATTACATATCAGTATGCAGAATATAAAGCAATGACGATAACTGTACTTTGACGATATACAAATACCTATGCTCCATGGTATAAGGGTTATATATATATTAATAACATGCTTACAGTATAAGGCAAGTAGAACCTTTGGCTCTGATACCAACTTTTTCACGACCCAAACCAGGGAGCCACAACGGTCTAAGGATATGGGATTCGCCTGTGGCTACCAGTACCTTAATGAACCCCTAATACAATTTAGCTTATACATCCAACATAGGTTCTATGCCTTTAGATTACATCTAGGTCTATTTCTTATGCTCATAAACCTTATTCAAACTAATAGTTCATATAACACACAAGTTCATTCATGTTAAGCCATCATACTTCATGCCAAATCTCATACATATACATTATGCCAATGTTCTGCCGAAAATCTGACAGAGTTTTCTCTGTATTTTTATGTCACAGCCCAACTTAGGAGCCATGACGGTCCTAGGGTACGGGTGATGCTTATGCTACCAATACCACGAAGAACCCAAAAACTATACTATATGGCATGCATACACAAATAAGCTTAATATAGCTTGAACAATTCAAGA
>CANXYC012632676.1:0-36254 GCA_948193065.1 Aleurites moluccanus
AATGTTGTTAACAGGGGTATGGTTCATGCATTGTCATTTGGAAGTGCATACAAGTTGGGGTTTGAAGATGGCTTGGGTTGTCTTGGATGGAAAGCTTCCTAATCAGAAATTGCTTCCTCCACCAGCTGATCTTCCCAAGTGTTGAGACATTTGAGCTGCTTATGAATTCATTCTGACCACAAACTTAATTTTTTTTCCAATTGGTTTTTGTAACCCAATTTTATTCTTTGGCCCTTTGGTCACTTTCCATTTTAAACAAGTTATTGTTCAATAACTATTTAATTACCTATATATATGGAGTTGCAGAAAGAAAAAGAACAGAGGATTTTGTAATACAATATATGATGTATCTTAATAATATCATCAGACTTTTCTTCAATGTTTGTTCATTGGTGGACAATGTGTTAGTTGATCTTAAATAATGCCAATTTTTTTTTTTTTTCTAAAAAAAAATTCACATGAAAATTAAATTTATAAAAGAAAAATAAATTGTCAATGATATTTAAATTTCTAATTTCTTATATTATAAAATAAATATTTAATTATTAAATTATTAAATTAATGGTGGTAAATATATATATTTACTTGCTTATTTAATTCATATTTAATTCTCCTAAAAGGTAATAAATGAATCGAGATAAAAAAAAATTATTTTGATAAGACTTATAATTGATATTAAGGATTGTTAATCACTGTGATCCTATAGAAAAAAAAAGTGTCTCTCAATAATATTCATGTAATTGATTTGCCTTATAATAAACATATTTTAAATCAAAATATTAATATCTAATTAGTTTAAGGAATGGAAGGGAATGATGATTAATCAATTTTGATTTTTTATCGTATTTAATATTTCATATATTATATATTTTTTTATCTGACATATTATTTATAAAATATTTAATCGTTAAAATATTTTTTTAAAAAATAATATAATATATAAAATAAAATATAAAATAGGAAATTAGATACTAAAAATACAGAATATCTGAATTACTTGTAATGAAAATATTAATTTCGATTTACCATAACAAAGAAAATATTACAAATATTTTAATTTGAGCCAACGCTGTAATTTTGATTGTCGTGTAAAGATTATTAACATGTGCATAAAAGTGCTTGAGGTTTTGAGTTCGATACTCGGGTATGTCTTTTTAAATTATTCGCCGTTCTCTTCCACTCCTGGAAGCCGCAAAACTGGCACTGTCACCATCTCCAAAAACCAAAACCCTCCAGCCTCTGCTCCGTTACAAAAACCTTAAACCCTTTTCGACTTCATCTCCATCTTTGTATTTTTCACTCACACAACAGGACTAGGCCGATAGGTCTCTCTCTCTGATTTCGTTACCTGTTCTTCACTATCTACACACATTCACACTTTGATTTCTTCCACGAATCTCCATAAAATGTTATCGTTTTTGTTAATTTCTTTTATGTATCTTTATATATAGATATCAATAATGTGTTAATTTGTTTGGTTTGTGATTTTGTGTAGCTGCAGCAGAAGAAGAAGAGAGTTGATCAAAGATGCAGAAGACACAACCCAAAAAAAAAGATATAGTTTACACGAAGCAGCCCTACATCGAAGATGTTGGCCCACGAAAAGTGTTAGTTCCATTACTTTTACTTGTTTTTTTTTTTTAATTATTATTGAATTGGATTGGAATTTGAATTATGATGCTATTTTTATTTAATCTTTATTATACAGCAAAAGCATGCAATTCTCCATGATGTCTGGACAGGAGATTCTAAAAGCTGCAGAATGTCAAGTGCATTTAGGTGTATACTATGACTCTAATAGAAAGCCTATTCCAGGCGGTTTATTGGATACCCACATGGTACATCACCACTTTTCTCATTTTTTGTGTTTTTATGATTTTTTTTTTTAATGTTCTATCAGCTATTGTATTATGGTTTTATGTTAACAAAGGAAATGTAAGAGGAAAGAAGTCTAAGAAAAGTCCTCTTCTTTTGTGGATGGATGTGTTTCAGGGTCCTGCTAATAAAAATAGTACCTGCCAAACTTGTGATGCGGGGTATAGCGACTGTCCTGGGCATTTCGGGTACCTGAATCTTGTCTTGCCAGTTTTCAATGTTGGATATATGACCAATATTTTAGATATTTTGAAGTGCATATGTAAGGTAAGTAGCATTGCTTAAATTTTATATTGTTCGCTATAATTCTGGCGGTGAAACATTTGATTTTTTGTGAACCTTTTTTTTTTTTAATTCACTTGTTGTTTCATGTGCAATTTGTTCTTTTGCATTGTGTTTATTTGGGGTTGGACCATGGGATGTTAATCAGCAAGATGAACTTAATAGTTAACCCATAAGCTAAGTTGGTGATCATATCTGTGCTTAATTAGAATATCTTGGCACATTTGATGGAAGATTGTTGATACTGTGAGTAGTTGATTGTGCTAAGATACCTTATTGAATATAAAATATATGCGCATTATCCATTCCATCTTTCATAAACAATCAATCAAACCTCAAATTTGTGATGCAGCTTGCAAGTTCCTAACCATTCAATTCCATAGTTTCCATTTTCAAACTTGGTGCCATCACTCTCTATCTGTCTCTTTAAAACACGCACAAAAATACTGAGATGGACATGCTAACACAGATGTAGTAACTCAAAAGTCTTTAAGTTTTTAACTAGTTGAGGTAGGCTGATTAGTCCTCTTTCCCCATTATTCCATATACAATTATGTAACTTAAAATGGTTCATACCAGAAGCTAAATATACAAAGAAGCTAAATTTGTTTTTAATACTTCAACTCCAAGCATTTTTTTCTCTAAATTTTGCCTTTTCTGGTTCCCCTTGAATGAAGTTATCCTTCCTTATTTGCTCAAATAAATGCACTAATTCCTCAATGCATCTTTTGTGGACTCAATTTCACCATATCATTTTCATTTGATCTAATTATATCTTGATTGCCCAAGTGCAAAGTCTCAGAACTATTCAGGCTCTGTTTGGTTGCAAGAGATAGAGGAATAGAGACTTATTCTAATTCCCGGATTTTCTTTTACTGGACTCAAATTTGTAAATGAAATCAGATCATAAAAGCTTATCTATTCTTTATTTCTCGTCCCTATTCCTTTCATCATGGATAACCAAGCATCCATGAAATGTGAACGTCATTCCTATTCCAATCTTTTATTCCCATTACTCAACTGGCGTCTTAATATATTCCTATATGCCTTGAACCTAGGCAAATTGTTTTCTTGTTCCACCCTTTCTATTTTGTCTTATTTTTTGTTTCATTATTTCCTCCCACAACTATATGCTGGACAAAATTTTTCATAGATAGTCTTTCAGTAATGAATAATGACGATAGTCAACAACTTGCCTTGTGGATTTGAAATAGTGATGCTGTTCAAGTAACGGTGATGAATTTTCTGGAAAGTTGCTCTGTGAGTTTGTGATTTTTTTTCCCTCTATTTGGAACTTTTGTGCAATCTTTCAGCAAGTTCTGATTGAACCTTAAGGCCAGGATGAGGGTACTTGACCCTCGAGAAATTGCACTGACAAACCAATAGAAGTTGTTGTCATTGCTTATCTACTCAATATGTTAGTTCTTAGTGCTTTGAGTGTCTTTTGCAGTCTTGTTCTCGCATGCTTTTGGATGAGAAACTATGTAAGGCACATTTGAAAAAGATGAGAAATCGCAACCTGGAGCATTTGAGGAGGGCTGATCTTGTGAAGAAGATCGTAAAGAAGTGTAGCACTATGGCAAGTAATAAAGCAGTGAGGTGCATGAGATGTGGAGATATGAATGGTATTGCTTCTGCTTTTCTCATGACTAATTAAATTTTGTTGATGGCATCTTTTTATCACCAACAGAGAGGAAGCTTGTGCTCTGTTCTTCTTCAACAGATGTATGAAGAAGGCCATAGCATGTCGGAAAGATTCTTTATGATAGTTATTTTAATTTTGCTTTCCAATATCATGTCATATGTATAGATAACCAAGAACCAGATTGAATTACTTCATGCTTATTTGAATAATGAGCCTTTTCCTTTTTCCTCCTTATATTTGTTGTTGACTGCTGACATGACATATAAATTTGTGTAGGATGCAGTATGAAGGTGGTCTAATCATGTTTCCTGTATTGATAGGCGTCTTGTATATGCAAACATATGACATGCATAAATGCATTTATGTTTGTGTAAGGAAGCTAGCTTAATTGTAATAACTATAAGTGTCAGATGCTGGGAAACAATGGCGAAGCACATGGTGTTGGGAAAAATATTTAAGAACATATGTATAATATAGAAGTGTTTAGGTGCTTTTAGTAAATTGAACCAGTAAAATTATTTTTTAAAAAATAAAATTTAAATGGATTTTATTTTTTTTGGATTTGTAATATGTAAAAAAAAATTCAGATTGAGACATTTTGTATGTAAAATTGAAAATTTTACAGGAGTGACTGACAAAATTTGAACACTCGACCAACTATACTATAAAATAGACATTTAATCCTGGTTTACTAGTTGAATGACAATTTATTCTAAATTTTAACTGTGATTAAAAGTATATGAACACACTCACTTATATTTAGTGATATATTAGTAATTATTTGTCATTAAAATTTCATTATAACTGTGACTTGACTAATTGAATAAATGACCCCACTGAAAGAAAATTCTGACTTCACCACTGCTTAGAAACCAAACTTTAAGATTGCTCATGTTCCGTTTTTTACCTTCACAAGGACATGTCAAATGCTCAAGAAAGAAATTAAATGAAGGGTTGAGCCACTCATGGACACCTTTTCCAATCATTATTCATACCTTACTGTCTATCAAGGGATATTATTCCAATATATATTTTATGTCCTAATGTTTCCTAGTGTTGGTTCTTTTCAGTTTTTAATTTGAACCATTAAAAATGCAATGTGGCATTGATCTCATGCTTTTGTTGGACATGCATAAACAAGCTGTGTAGATGTGGTTTTATGATGGTATGGGTTAGGAGACTTTAGACTTTAGGATGCGTGGAAGTCAGTGGTGGACTCAAGATTTTAGTTGTTTTTTTTTTTGGTTTTTTTTTGTTGGGGGTGGTGGTGGTGGTGGTGAATTTCACGTTATATATAAATATAAAAAATATTGTTGGTTATCACAATATTGTTGAAAATAATTAGACTTAAAATGTAAATTTAATATTAATTTTGAGAAAAATATTATGCACTTAATTGTAAAAGACAAAATTGAGAGATTAAATATGAAATAAGGGGGATTAAAAGTCTAATTAGACAAGTTCTTAGACCTAGAGGGATGAAAATTTAGAGTGGGGATGGGGGGTGTTTGGCAGCAAAAATGAAAAAAGTAAAAAATTATAAGTACCAAATGAAAAAAATTTATGAGGCAAGAGGGGCTGTCGCTCCCCCTAGCCACCCCAAAATCCGCCATTGCTGGAAGTTGACAAAGTGCATAATAGACTTCCTTGGATTCGTCTTGCATAACGAGCCATCAGTTAGTGAGAGAAGGAATACTTCCTGGCTTTTGAAGGGGAAATATTTGCTGGCTTGTTTACATAATATCATTGGGTATTCAAGGGTTATACTGTTTTTTTAATGTGCAATGTGGTATTGATTAGTTTGAAATTGTGATTTTCAGGTATGGTCAAGAAGGCTGGGTCTGCTCTAAGCATTATTCATGATCGCGGGAAATTAACTGATAGCTATTTGGACGAATGTAAATCTGCAATTTCACACACAAAAGAGTCTAGGGCACCAATTAGTCCGGCTACGTATATTCTTAACCCTGCCACAGTTCTATCTCTTTTTGAAAGAATTCCAGAGGAGGTTAAGCTTTACTGTCAATTTGGATTTGATAAACTCTTACATTTCTCATATTTACTTCTTTCTAATTCACAATGCCATTCTTTTATATTACAGGATTGTGAAGTGCTTGGTCTGTGTGATAGACCTGAGAAACTCATCATAACAAACATTGCTGTGCCGCCTATAGCAGTCCGACCTTCTGTTATAATGGATGGCTCACAGAGGTTTGTCCTATATATATTTTGTTCTATTTGCCTTAAGCTGCTATGCTCTCATGTAGCGTGATGATAGTTGATGTTTAAACACTTGTCTGTTTCTATTGCAGCAATGAAAATGACCTTACAGAAAGGTTAAAACAAATTATTCAGGCGAATGCTAGCCTTCGTATGGAGTTACTGGAAGGAAGGAGGAGTGTGAATAAATATCTGGTACAACAGATATTTTTGATAATGTGTTTAAACCCTTTGGGTAGTTGTGGATGTTAGATAATTGATATCATAACTCAATGGTTATATAAGTGCTTTTTACCGTGTTGATTCTATTTTTTTTTTCTTCTCTCCATACATGTGTTATTGAGCAATAATTTTCACTCCCCTTTGCTTTTCCATTCTGCATGTGTTTGTATGCCTTTCTTGAAAGTTTATAAAACCTGAAGAACTCTTTTAGCTTTGTGAACTTTGACTTTACTCCTTGATTTCTACCTTCATTTCCTAAACATATTCTCAAACTTTTTACTTCTTCATTAATGATATCCAAGCAACTAAGATCTCAAACTTCTCTACGTTTGATTGCCCGAGCAAAGTATGTCTGTTGTTCATCCTGAATAGAAACTCTTATTAAATCCCAATTAGTCTTACATTGCCAATTCATTTCACCATTTTATTCCAATTTTCTTATACTTTTAGATATTATATATTCACTATTTTTCTATTTGGCTGGTGGTTTCTTTTTCTAAAAGTCATAATTTCCACACAGTCTTGATATATGTCAATCTCAAATAAATATTGTATTTGTTTCTCAGACTTTTCGATTGCAAGGTATTATTGCATTATGCTCATGTTAAAGATTTTGGTTTAGGATTCTTGGGATGGTCTTCAAGCTGCTGTTGCACTCTATGTAAATAGTGATGTTCGTGTTCCAAACAATTTTGAAGTTGGCAAGCCATTGAGTGGTTTTGTTCAGCGGCTCAAAGGAAAGCAGGGAAGGTTTCGTGGGAATTTATCTGGGAAGCGTGTTGAATTTACTGGCAGGACTGTTATATCACCGGATCCTAATCTGAGAATTACTGAGGCTAGACTTCATTGCACTAATCCTTGAATGACTTGTATGGCTGTTTATATATGCCGTTTATTTATTTGGACTATTATGGTCTATTGGTTTAGGTAGCAATTCCCATCCATATGGCTCGGATTTTAAGTTTTCCTGAACGTGTTTCTCAACACAATATTGAGAAGCTGAGGCAGTGTGTCAGTAACGGCCCTTCTAAATACCCTGGTGCGCTTAAGGTTAACTATCCAGATGGTACTTCAAAGTTCGTACTCTTGCCATAGCTTTCGGATGGATAAATGCTTCTTTCTATCTGGAATTCATTATTCTGTGTTGCAGGGTTTTGATAGGTAATTATAGAAAACGCATTGCTGAGGAACTGAAAGTTGGTTGTATAGTCGAGCGCCATTTAGAGGATGGAGATGTTGTTCTTTTTAACAGACAACCAAGCTTGCATCGAATGTCTATCATGTGCCATCGGGTGATTATTAAGTTTAGATAAAGTACATTATATCACATATCATTCTTCTTCTATTCAATTGATTTTTCTTTTTGTTCTTGCAGGTGAGAGTCATGCCTTGGAGAACATTGAGATTTAATGAGTCTGTTTGCAATCCATATAATGCTGATTTTGATGGTGATGAGATGAACATGCATGTTCCACAAACAGAAGAGGCTCGAACAGAGGCTCTTATGCTGATGGGAGTGAGTTCTTTTAGATCTTACTATCATTTATATTTATTATGCTTGGAAACATTTTGTATTTTAGGATCCAAGTTTATGTTTCACTTTTATCTTGCACCTGTTAATGTTTCATGTTCAATCTTCATTTATGTGATATTATCATTTTTGAATTTTTTGATGACTTGCAACATTGCATGAAATAGAGATTCTGTTTCCTAATATATGTATTCCCTAACTACATGTGCTCTCTAAAGTATAAAACTGTGTGACTATACATCTCTCTCTCTCTCTCTGTGAACAGTGAGTCATTGTTGTAAATAATAGCTAGATGGTGCGTGCTTATTATTCATAACCGTTCCTTGGATCTGGCTACTTTGCCTGTATACCTTATTTTTGCTTTTCTTGTAAGATGATCATTGTTTTTTGAGATTTTGTGTGCATTCCTCAGGTGCAAAACAATCTGTGCACACCAAAAAATGGAGAAATCTTGGTTGCTTCTACACAAGATTTTCTAACATCATCTTTTCTCATTACACGGAAGGACACTTTTTATGACCGTGCAACTTTCTCACTTATGTGCTCTTATATGAATGATGGCATGGATCTTGTTGATTTGCCAACACCTGCATTACTAAAGGTTAGATAATAGATGTGAAATCTTGCCTTGGCTTCTTATTTTAACTGTAAATGTGTGTTTTTTGTTTTAATTTGATGGCCAGTCTAAAATTGAGGTTTCCTCATCTCCATCTGGTGTTGGGTTTTATATATTCATTCTCTTTGTTGATTTTCTTTTTTATGACAGTAACCTAGTCCAAATTGCCATGAGTAGAATTTTATGTTGGCCATTTACCTGTTGCAACATATAAGGCTTGGGACCAAAAAAGGTCCATGCAGTCACAATTATATTGAGTAGCTCAGTACAAAATCACACTGGGAGCATTTATCTTCTAGTGCTAGAAAAATTTTCCTACACACATGCCTGCATACACACCGGCACTTATAACTGACTTAATTTCACCTACATTCATTGAACTTACCTCTTATCTCAACATGATCACGTAAATTTCAACCTGTATCAGTAAAATCATTCAATTTACCTAAACTTCAACTTGTATCAGCAAAATCATTCAACTTCAATTTTGTTTCAATGAGGTTAATGTTGCTAGATTTTGATACAATTTTACGGAAACACTTGATATGAATATTTTTCTAATGTAGTTTTACGCTTAAGCATAGGCTCTTTTTTTTTTGGTCAATGCTCAAAATATTTGGCTAAAATTTTACATAAATTTGGCAATAGTAACTTTACTAAAGTTTAGTTATTGTGCTGAAATTTAGTGATAAGTTCAATGGCAATGGATGAAACTAAGCCCCTTAATAACTTGTTAGTTCCATGTGGAATTCAGTTAGATTTAGTTGAAGTTTACAATTCTGTCATCATGAAATTGTGTGCCGATCTGTTCGATTATGCTTTAGAAATTGGATTGAACATTGTATTCTCTCAGTAGAAGTTCCAGAATGAGCTGGGTTTGATATCCTTTTGTTGTGTCTTTGATTGTCCATTGTTTCCTCTTATCTTTAATTATTGTGAAATTCTTGTTATGCAGCCAATAGAGCTTTGGACTGGTAAACAATTGTTCAGTGTCCTAATTCGTCCAAATGCAGATGTGAGAGTCTACCTGAATCTCATTGTTAAGGAGAAAATCTACTCCAAGCCTAAACCGGGTGATAAAAGAGAAAAAGAAACAATGTGCCCCAATGATGGTTATGTTTATATCCGGAACAGTGAGCTAATATGTGGACAACTGGGAAAAGCTACTCTAGGTGAGTTTTCTTGTTCATTTTAATTGTTGGTAAAATACAAGAGTGATTTTCTTTACTTCACTCTTTCTTTTCTCTTGTTTTAGCAGGAGGTCATTTTTAAAGTAAACTAGAGTAGAGTTGCTTTGGTCTAAGATGATCATCATTAGAAAGTTTGACCAAAATAGACTAGAATAACTTATTTTTTTTTCTTTTCTTTTCTCATAAATGCAGTTGATTCATATATCTACATCTGTATTTTAATCTTGTTTCAGGGTGCATCATTTTGGCATCCTTGTACATTTTTCTTTTCTGATATTTCATCTTAAACTTACTGAGAAGTTATTTTACTCGATTTGCATGTGGAAAGCCGTGTAGGTTTATGTAATTTTGTTTTTTGGCATGGTGGTTTTAAAACAAGACCAGCTAGTGAACTGGTTCAACCAGGTTAACTTGTTAAAACCAGCCAAATATAATATTAAACTGTCAACTAATATATTAGTGGTTTGAGGTAAAAAAAATGAAAAATTATAAAACCCACACCAGACCATATCAAACCGATCTTTGGGCTGGTCCATTTTTTGAAACACTGTTTTGGCACACAAGGTTTTGTTCTTATAGTAGGAATGTTATTCCAGGAAATGGCAACAAGGATGGACTTTATTCTATTCTGTTAAGAGACTACAATCCACATGCTGCTGCTGCTTGCATGAATCGGCTAGCTAAACTGAGGTAACTGTTTACTGCAAGTTCTTTGATCAGCAAATTCCTTGTCTAAAGTTGATTTTGAGGTTATCTCTAAAGTTCAGATATCAGACTTTCTCCAATTTTTTTTTTTAATGACGAATTTGTGTTATCTGCTTAATGTTGTAGGGTCAACAAGTTTATGATGTTTTACCTTGGAATTTAATTTCCTGAATGGAAAATTTTATCAATTTGATTTTCTCCCTTGTAGTTCCAATGGGGTTTCTAACTTTTATGTGCTATTCTCCCAAGTTAATGTCAACCTTTTGATAATGTTATGGGGAATCTGCCTACATGCAGGCTTCAAATTAGGGATATAGTGATTGGGATTAAAGAAAAATGGGTTGGTTGTTTGGTTTGCAAATCATTGGAAATTAATGACTTTTGGTGACAAAAATATGATAAATGGATAAGAAAATATAAGTTGCTGGAATTTATTTGGCATGGAAGTTTAATGCAGAAAGTAACGTAAAGGAAGACAAAAGAATATGTGTGTCATAAAGAAAAGTGATAGTGGTAAAACTTATGAGAAAAAAATGTGTACACATGAGAAGGCTGAAAGAAAACTCGAGAAAACACACACTGGGTTAGAAGCTGGGTTGGATTCTGTGGTACTAATAAGCCCATAAAGAAATTTCAACCAATTCTGTACAGTGAGAATAGAATGTGGGATTGTGATTCTGCCCAACCCTTCATGCCGGTACCTGCTACTAGTGTGATTCTATATTCCTGTGGAGCTGGTGGATATTGTCATTTATCAAAGTTGGGATGTTTCTTGAATTGAATGTTAGGATATGATACTCCTCTTGTATCACTTCTAATGTTACCACTCATGGTGCCTATCAAAAAGAACAAAATGGGAAAAAGAAAATCCATTAATAAATTGCTAATGATTATTGTCTTCTTACCACAACGTGTTATTTTTAAATTCATACAGGAGTTTTATTTGTATCTTGTTGACGATTATGCAATTTGTAATCCCTTTTCTTAAGTTGATCTGCACATGGTTCAATAACAAATCCTTATTGATATTTTACCATAGATTCTTACCTTTTTGGAACACTTGGTTATCTTATCTCTCTCTTTTTTTTTTTCATTGGTGGTGGCTAACACTGTAAAATGTTGTACACTTGAATATTATGGTTCTCTAAGAGCACTTAATTGCTATGATTGCTATTATCTGAGTACATATGATAAGCCTGTTTTTGTTGCTTTAAATATAGGATAAATTACTAAAAACCCTCCTGAGGTTTGCCCTATACACTTTGGTCCCTACTATTAAAAGAACTGTTTTAGTCCTTGAATTAAACTGCTGTTATAAACCATTAGTGAGATGCAAAATATCAAAATGTGCACTTAAATATGTAAACCAATCAATCTGATCCATGAATCTCTGGCTCTCTTGCTTATTTTCCATGTACAGTTCCATGAGATTCAATTAAAACCCAAAAAAAAAAAAAATCCCAAAGGAGGCCAATGTAACACCTCAGCATGCCAAAAATTACCAAAGAAATTTAAAATCATTTAGGGACAGTTTAGTTCTTATATCTCACTGAAATGGTACACCTCATCATTGGACTTGAGTAAAAAATGTTGAACTAAAATATACCTTACAACTTGCAGAAAAAGGACTAAAACGTCATGCCTTTTACAAATGTTAGGGACCAAAAAAATACTAATTGGGCAAACCTCTAGGAGGTTTTAGTAATTCACCCTGAACTATATATTATCTGGGATAAAAAGAAATTATCTGCAGTATTTGTTCATCATTTGTTGTAGGTTGTTGTTATGTAATAGTCACAAATTGTGCATAATAATAATATGTTCATACATTTGTTTGGTTGATAGGATTTCTTTTTTTCTGCTTGAATCAGTGCTAGATGGATAGGAAATCATGGCTTCTCAATTGGGATTGATGATGTTCAACCTGGAAAAAGATTGATTGATGAAAAAGGGAAAACAATTTCAAATGGTTACCAACATTGTGATAAACTAATAGCGGAATACAATAAAGGAAAGCTTGCACTTAAACCAGGTTGTGATGCCACTCAAACATTGGAAGCTGAAATAACTGATACATTAAACAAGCTTAGAGAACAAGCTGGTGATGTGAGGATCTCAAATCTCTTAAAATGTTGATATTTTTATGTGAATCTGATTGATGATTGCTATCAGGACATCTAAATTGCTTACATAACCTTGCGTGTTCCTTTCTTTCTTTTATTTATTTTTTTTTTGTCAAAAATATTTACATAGATCTGTTTTAGAGTAAGGGATGCTCAATGTTAGGGTAACCTTCCTGTGTGAAATTTTTTCAGACTTAATTAAGGGTGGCAATATCAAACACGAACTTAATACGGAATTAACAGTTTGGATTATGAATTATTGTGTTTGTGTTGATTTCTTGTTGATACAATTGTGAAATAAAAATAATCATGTCATGTCAATGTTGTGGACCCATCAGCCTGAAAACAACATATCCTTAACCTGTTAATGTTCATGGGTCTTGTCATGTTAGCACATTTAACCCAATACACTTATGATCCATCATTGATAAAATGTTTATATACAAATATTGATTTTAATCTTCCTTATAAATCTATATCTAATTATATTTTATGTAATAATATAAATTGATATGTGTTAAATTATTAAATTTAATAATTTTAAAAAATAAAAAATAAAAAATTAATTTAAAAGTTTAAACATGTTATTCGTGTTGTGTTACCCATTAATTAAAATAATCATATTCATATTTAGATTTTTGACAAGATAAGATTATCGTTTCATGTTTGTCTCTTATCATGTTACGGGTACATGTTGACACAACCCGAATATGACCCACTAACACAAATTGTCCATCATTGCTAACAATAGCTGATCTGACACCAAATCAGTGAGATAAAATATCCAAAGTTTCAGTTAACTGAATTACCAGTAGATTAACTGATCTGATTTTGCTTAACCAATTGAACATGTTGATGAAAGGAAAGATTTAAGTGGAGAGAGGAGGAGATTTGAATTAAGATCTCAATTTTGAAGGTTTTGTTTCTTAGATTTGACCAGTCCTCGAGGGAGAAACAAAAAGAAGAAAATTATAAATTTTTTGTAAAGAGAGATATGAGAAACCAAACTATGTTTAACAGCTGAAAATGAGGAGGGAGATGTAAGGTATAGAGGGGAAGTCTGTGAAATGAATAAGTAAATATTCGGAGTGAAACAGAAAAATAGATAAGTAAATAAATACTTGCACATTTGAATTGATGATGTGTTAAATTTTAAGAGATAGATGTCGATGTATGCATTTTTTTTTTTCTGGAGAGGAAGGGGGAAGGAGTGTAACTCTTCTCTTTTGTTTGACTTCATTCCTTTCCTAGAAGTTGAAATTCATTACCTCCTGATCTGGGTTGTAAAAATCTAACCTTCTGAGAAAGGGAAAATATCTATTTTTTCAACTCTTGTTCCCTTGCCGTCCTACTCATCCAAACAAAATTAAAAGAAAACAACTTCCCCCTTCCTTTATTTTATAGCTTTAGCTTCCCAAACACCCGTTATTTTATAGTTTTAGCTTCCCAAACTTAAGATAGTATTTCTTCCGTTTCCAACCCCTTTCTTCCCTTCCTGCAAAAAAACCTTATGTTCCCTTCTGGTCATGCATATTGTAAAAAAAAAATAAAGATAATAAATGAAAATAAATGCAAAGAGGCAAGAATCAAATTGTCAACCAGCCAGATAAGTAAAAGCTGTGTTTCCATACAAGCTACCGAAAATTGCTACAAATATTTCATCATGATACTTTATATTGGTTTGGCTGGTTAACTAATGAACTTTAGGATGGTAAAACTGAAAACTGCAAAATTTCAAATTGAAACTTAAAAAATTGATTCTGTTAGCTAATTTTTAGGCTTTGTTTTTCATGTTTTTTTAGCTTAGTTGATTACTCCTATTGACTAAACTGGACTTTTGCTTTTGAAACTCATTATCGAAAGATTATATTGTTATTTGCTCTAAATCAATTTCTTTTTCATTGCAAGTTATGAAGTTTCATTTTGTTGGCTTGTAGAGGCCCTTCATAAATCCCAAGAATACTTTGATTTTCTTCTTATAGGTATGCATGAAAGAATTGCATTGGAGAAACAGTCCATTGATCATGTCACAGTGTGGATCAAAAGGTTCTCCTATCAATATCAGCCAGATGATTGCATGTGTTGGTCAGCAATCAGTTGGGGGCCGTCGTGCACCAGATGGATTCATAGATCGAAGTCTTCCTCATTTTCCTAGAAAATCCAAAACCCCTGCAGTAAGTTCAATCTCACTTTTCCAGCTATTTATTATTTAATTTTCTTTTTTATTTTGGTGTGAAAACTTAATCGCTTGGAGGCATCATACAACCATATACTTTCTATTATTTCATCCAAAAATATGTAGCTACTGAAAGCAATATTTTCATCAGCAGAAGTGTCTATTATATGCTTTCTGAAATTAGCTGTTGTTAGAACTTGCAAATTTTTTGTTGCAACAAATATGATACTTGGACATATACGCAAGTTGGGTGCAGATACCAAGTCGATGTGGCATTGATCTTAGATTTCAACTTAGTTCTATTTCTTAAAGGGCAGTTCTGTTTTGTAGGTTTTATTCTCATGCAGACCAAGGGTTGACGGTGATACTTGTTGGGTTTTTCATTTTTATTTGAAGTTGTGAATGGCATGTTATGCTTGTGCGTTCTAATATATAACTAAAAGTTATGGATGAAAGTAAAAGCTTTTAGATGTAGTAGTGGCATACTCGCGGAAGAGGTCCTAGGATTAAAGTTTAAGTTATATATAGTTGTGCACTGTGCTGATGTGTTTGCCATGAGCAAGCCTAGGCACAAGAAATTAAAAAAATGAAAGTACATTTATTTGCTACGAGAAGAGTTGTATGTCCTATTGGATTCTTTCTGTTAGGATTAAAGTTTAAGTTATATATAGTTGTGCGGGTGTGCTGATGTGTTTGCCATGAGCAAGCCTAGGTACAAGAAGTTAAAAAATATATATATTTTTATGGAAGTACATTTATTTGCTACGAGAAGAGTTGTATGTCCTATTTGATTCTTTATGTTGGACTGAATAGGTTATTTTTCCATTTCTTTTCCTTTTCCCCAATGAATAGTATTTCTACACATGGCTTTAAACGCTATTGATATGTCTTTTATCAGCTGCTACATATTATATTTTTAGCCTTGATCATAATGGCCAAAATGATATTTTGGTATTTAGTTTCACAATGGCAATATTAGAGGACTGATATGGAATATCATAATGGCCAAAATGATATTTTTCCTAATTCTAGGTATAGGTAAAGAGAAAAATGGGAAAAATAAAAGAAGGATAAGATAGAGAAAAGCATGGCAAGTATGGGGGGCTGGGGCTTGGCAATTGGATTGACTTATTCTTCTTCTTCTTTTTTCACCTTTCTCTTGTAACCTAGTGTCTAGTGGGCCTTTTTTAAGCTTTTATTTGGTTTGCTGCTATCAACCCATTTATTAAGGGGTATATATTAGACATAAAATCAATTCCAAAGTTTAATTTGATTTTGTGTTTGAATTGTATAGGCTCTTCTTTTGTTCAGTTATGAACTTGTAAAATGGGGAGCTAGTCATTTATATAAAAACCTAATTATTCTACCAAATAATAGTAAAATTAATTTAAAACTCAAACATTTTTTTTTGTTGCATTTCTATCAAGGAGAAAAAATAGTTATCCTAAGATTTATGTTTTAGTATTTGAATGACTAGAAAATCTTAACCTATTCATAATGCATAGTTACTTTAGACGCCGAGAGTCTGGTTATGTTGAGTATTTAGTTACATAGTTGTTAGCTCATGAATTTGAGTTTTCTAATTTTTTTAAAAAGTTCGCAGTTCTGTCACCTGATATTGTTACATTTTGGCCAATACCACAACATTGTGATTATATCATATACATTTCTTTAAAAACCTGTTTCTAATGTACGAGTAATAGAGTTTTCTTTTATGTTCTACGCCATCTGTATTCTTGGAGTCCTGGTTGAATATTTAGACTTCAAAGTTCTTTTTGCTTATTAATATTTTCTTGGGCAAAGAAAGCCAAATTATCTCAAGGTCATTATTGTCATTGTTAGGATTGTGATGACTGACTGAATCATCTGTTTGAATGGCATTGACTAATTATTGAGACTATAAAAATGATAGCATATTTGTGAAACTTCAATAGTCTTTGAAAGAGTTTTCTTTTTTTATCTCCGAGTTAATCTCATTGTGATAATCTGAAGATGAAATCATACTTGAATTTCGATTGAAAATGCTGGATTGGATTTGCAAGGTCACTTGGCTTGCTAATGATCTCTATGAATGTGGTTAGTAATTTGATTATACTTCATCATCTATGTTTATTGCATTCACAAATGGGAGAAAGGAAATAGAGAATTTTAAAATTATGTCTTCACATGGTAATAATGGAATAGCTACTAAAATTTTACATTTTATCTGTTTTCAACCTAAGCTGGTGCCTGATGGAAATTATTAATGTTTTAACTTGATATTCTTTGAAAGAATATTTGACAATGAAAAGAATTGCTGATTCATATTTGTAACATTAGGCTGAACTGCTCAGAGCATTTTAAATAACTAACCATGAACTTTTGACGCGTTGAACTGGATTTGGTACTTTTTTATGCAGGCTAAAGGTTTTGTTGCTAATTCATTCTACAGTGGTTTGACAGCAACTGAGTTTTTTTTTCATACAATGGGTGGCAGAGAAGGTCTTGTGGACACTGCGGTATGGATAATCTTCTTGAGATCTTTGTTATCAATTTAGATTGAGAACTTGTTCACTAGCCAAGCTCGCTGACTTGTATTGGTTGGCTTTTTTAACAAAGGTTTCATCAATGGCATCCTACTATTGATGAAACCTTTGTCAAAAAAGCCAAAGAATACAAGTCAGAGAACTTGAAGAAAAATTACATCAAGTCCAAAGAACCTGTAGTTTGATTTTTGTATATTATTAAACAGCTATAAAATAACAAGCTGTAATGTTAAAAGACTGATCATACTTTTCTGGAGATTCTTTAGATCTATATAAATTGCTAGTTTCTGTCAGTAACAAATGCAATATGTATGTAATACTCTCTCTCTCTCTTTCTCTCTCTCTCTCTCTCACACCCACACACCCACAGGCACCCTACATTGTTTATCCTGAGAGTGAGTGCTGACAATTGCCATAATAGCCCAATACTATGGACATGCCAATGTGGTATGGAGTGGGTGAGGAGAGGAAACTGGGACTATCTGACTATGTTAAGATTCTGAGCACTATTTAATTATTATTGCTGTAGGTCAAAACAGCTGAAACTGGGTACATGTCTCGTAGACTCATGAAAGGTTTGGAGGATGTTTCTATCCAATATGATAATACAGTACGAAGTTCAAATGGGTGTGTGGTTCAATTTCTTTATGGAGATGATGGCTTGGATCCTGCAAAAATGGAAGGAAAAGGTGGAGTTCCTTTGAATCTTGATCGGTTGTTCATGAAAGTAAAGGTTTGTAGCTTTGCCTCTCCTATTAAATGGAATTTCAAAAAACTATTGGAAAAATTGAAAATGACTTCTGAATATGCATTTGTAGGCCACGTGTCCTGCTGGAGAAGAGGACTACCTATCTCCTGCAGATATCTCCGAAAAGGTGGGAAAATTGCTAGAAAAGTATGATATGGCATTTGACGGCATTTGTTCCGAAGCCTTCAGCAAAAGTCTCAGTTTCTTCCTTGGAAATCATGTCAAGAGGTTGGAAATGATGTTGAACTCAATTGATGGTGTTGAGGAGCAAAATTTTGAGAATATGGAAGAAGTTGGAGGTGTAAGAGGAAATACTACAAACATAAAAAAAGTGGCGCATAAAATATTTGGTATTACTGAAAGACAGCTAGAGGTCAGTATTTGCTATTTCATGCTATTTGATTCTGACAGACATTTTGGCCTTCTCTTTTATTATTTTATTGATGTTTTGGTGCTTTGCTTATGACTTTTTCTTTCTTGTAGAGCCATACTTTTATAGCACCAAAAATAGGTTTGATTTAGCTGAAGAGCTCAAAATAATTTGCAGAGAATAGTTGTGGTTGGAAATGCATTATTCTTCTTAGTTGATGAGATAAATCATTGGCTGATGAAAATTGCATGAGTCAGAGATCTAGTGGAACAAATAATAGCAAGCTAGGAATTGGGCCTATCTTGAAATTGGGGCCTTCATTTTGCTGTGAATGATTGGAAGCTGGATGAAAATTTCCTTCTAGGTATTGTATACAGTTGGTCTCACAGTTCAATAAAACCTTTTTTCTCCTTGTTGTGGATGAAATGAGTTGGAAAAAAAAAGCTAGTAAATAGAAGATAGTTGAGATTTTGAAGTTGTTTAAAGGTAAGTGCAAGTCATGAGAGAATCAGATGTGCATATGCTTTCATTAAATGGACAAAGTATGATTTCATAGATGGAAACAAAGTAGCGGCATGTTTTTAGTATTTGGATATACTTGAGTGAATTGGTCTTTTATGGCTAAAATACTTGAAATTTGCACCCTGATTGTTTATTTGAATCTAGTTGTCCAATTCGCATCTAGGCTGCTTGGCACAGTGAGAACCTAAGGCTAGCACCTCAGGGTGCCTTTTCTCAGTTCAGGTGCTGGCCACCTAGGCACTTTGTTTTTATGTGCATCCTTTAGTTGCAGCTTGAAGGAGCACTCCTTAGGGGTCTTATTTTTTTTTTTTCTTTTCAAATTTTCTGTTGGTCAGATTTACTTGACCATTGTATATCATTCCTTTATGACTTTGTAAATGTGTTTGAACCATTGTGATGTCTTCATAAAATGACATTAGCCACAAGGAATCAAAGTACCTTGAAAGGAGAACCAGTGCAACAAATGAGGTTAGGCTTATAGTACTACTCCTTTGTCCTGCTTCCATCTTTCTCTTATCTAACTTGTTTCTTCTTTTCCTTGTCCCCCTCTATCCTACATTATATGTATCTCCTTCCAGCACTTCATGATCTTTTTTTTTTTAATATTTTTTTTTTAAAATTTATATACTTGAAAAAACTCAACTTAGCTCAGCTCAACTCAACTCAATCTAGTTTTAATTCGAAAATTAATTGAGATCAGCTATATGAATTTTTTGTTTTCATCCCAAACAGTTCTGGGCTATGTGCCGATGTCTTCTGATTAATTATAATACATCTAAATTATGTTGTACTGCTTTCATCTATCTTTTCCTTTCTTTATATCATTTATCATAATGTGTCCAAACTTCCTAACCGGAGCCTCTCTAGGTCTCCGCTTTACATGATCAAACCATTTTAATTTCCATTCTATCATTTTGGCCACAATCATCTTCAATACATGTTGTCTATTCATTGTCCAACATTCACTACCATATAACATAGCCGATCAGATAATCATACGGTAAAATTTTTCTTTCAATTTATTGGAATCTTGCGGTCACATAGGACTCACGTGGTAAGCCTCCATTTTAATCACTTAACTTTTATCCTATAATTAATATCATCTTCACAACCTCCATCTTCTTGGAGGGTTGAGTCTAGATATTTAAAATAGGTGTTTTTGGATAATGTCACTCCATTTAAGTGAACTCTCTCATTATTCCCACTTCGGTCTTTACCATGAATTTAAAAAACAGCCGTTACGTTTTGTAATGGAAAATTAAATTGCCATTAACGTTAGGTCCATTTTTTAACGGGCAAAAACAAAATGTTTGATTAACATTTATAATGGCCGTTACGTAACGGTAATGGTCGTTATTTTCAGGTGTAATGGCGACCTTTGCCTACACGGTTGCCACGGGGCGAACTACTTAAACTATGACGGAAAGCTTCTCTTTCTCCTCCAGCTACATTCATTTGGAAAACACTTTTAGCCCATTTATCAAAAAAGGGCCAATAATTCATCTACAAATCAAATAAAGAAAATATATTATATAAATTCTTATAACTACTAACAGGGGTTTACCTGGAACTATTTGGTAGTCATGAACATAATACTGAGGAGTAACATGTTGAGGAAAGCCAATAACAGGTTGTTGAAAAGGAGGAGGACAATTAGCAACGCCTTGAAACGTATCATACTAGTGCTTGATCTATGACCACTCCTCTGGTTTGGCCTTTCTCTTCTTCACTCATTATTACTGTATATTTTTTTGAATAGCTACTAATTATAATTGCGATCTGAATAGTAGCGAATAGCGATGATTTTGATATATTTTCAAAGAATTTGAGAAATTTGGATAAATATTAATGAACGGGTGAAATGAAATTTAGAAAGAAAAGGAGGAATTGGATTTTAGAGAGAGAACCCCTTTTTCATCAATCACATACACCGCCGCGTAAGGGAGCTGCAGTAATTCTCTCTTTAGTTTTTTTTGTCTCAAATGCCCTACAACAAATGAAAAGAAAAAAAATTATATCCAAAGGAGAAATTTAAAACGACGTCATTTATAATATGGGAACAATGGAATCAAGGGTAAATTTGTAAATCAAATGGAAAGTGAAAAGACAAAAAATCCAAATGGACAATATCGAACGACGTTGTATACATCATAGAATCAATGAAATTAAGGGCAAATATGTTAATCAACTTTTCCAAAATCAATTGAAATCTACTATTCCCTTGTTGATTGAGCTTTGTTATATATATATTAATATATATAGATTTTTGATAATACAATATTTTGACTCTTGAGACGCGCATGAGATTGCCATTGACTCGAATAATTAATACGTTAGTTTGCAGGCATGTTGCATTGTATTTTTCCATTGTCCAATAATTTCAGGTTTGACCTAATTTTTTTTCCAATTATGGAATAAATGTTTATTTTTTTCATTTTTATTCTTAGATGAAGATTTATTTATTTTGATAATCTATTTTTTTAATTAAATGAAATCAAATTAAATTTTCATCTAATTAATGTAATTTTAATCAATTAAAATTAAAAGTTATGAAATTTACACTTTACTATTCAAATGAAAATATCATGGCACTTTATTATTATTATTATTTTATTGCCTATGCTTCATATAATTTAGGAATAAATTTTTTAAATTTTGTTTGTTAAAAAAAAAATATACTTTTTTAATTGTAAATATTGTTTACTCAAAAATTAAAATGATGTAAGATTACAAATGAAAGTTACTATTATTTTTTTTAAATGATAAGAATGGACATATTCAAACAACAACAATTATTTATCATTATTTATTTTAATTTTATTAAGCAACAACTAGTCATTTTAGTTTACTTAAAATAGAGTATAATATAGAAAATGAATTATTATATATTTTTAATTAAAAAAATATTTGAATTTAACTAATAATAGATTTTATATTATCAAGTAAAATTAATAAATAATCAATTTCAAAATGAATAGTAAAATTATAATTTTTTAATATAATAAAATTGACATGTAAAATGAAAAAGTAAATGGTAAAGTTGAAATATTTATAATATATAGAAAGAAAATAATTGAACATACAATAGACAAAGATAATTTTTTTTTATATACTATTTATTATACTAAATTATTAATTTTGGTCAAAATATACATGTTGAGTCTATTTATAGAATTAAATTATGTTTATTAATTAGTAATAACTTTTAGATTTAGTGATTTATATCAAAAATTCTTATTTACAATTTTTTGAGAAAAAATTGCGTAGCGATTGGCTGTTACCATTATGTTATGGCCGCTGGAACCTTGTTACCGATGCACGCAACCGCGATTTAAATTTATGGTCTTCACTAAACTGGCAATGCATATATTTCATCTTGATTCTATTAACCTGAAATCTTTGTACTCCAAAGTGCTTTTCTACAACTTTAACTTTCTATTAATTGTCTCTTATATCTTATCTACTAGTATAATATTGTCTGTAAACATCATGCACCATGAGATTTTCTTTTATATATGCTTTGTTAATTCATTTATAACAAAAATGAAGAGGTAAGGGCTTACTGCAAATCTTGATGCAATTCAACTGAAATAAGAAAGTCAGTTGAGTCTATTCCAATTGTGTACACACTAATAGTCACTTCTTTATATATGTCCTTTAAAACTTGTATGTTCCTAATCGGTATCTCCTTGTGTTCTAATACCCATCATAAAACTTCTTTTGAGAGTCTATCACAAGTCTTCTCTAAGTCAATGAAAACCATATATGAATCTGAATTGTTTGGCAGAGATAAATGTAACACCATATAAACGATGTTTTATAACTCTTTCCTATAATTTTAAAGTATGACTCATGAGTTTAATTTGTTATTTTATACATATCCTTCTCAGCCCTTCTGTTTCCTGATGATCAAGTTCTCACCCACCTCCCTATGTTAACTTATTTACAGTGGTTGTAGTCTTTATTACCTACTTGGTCAAACAATAATTTTTATGCATTCTCGATTGAAATTTACAGTCATAATGGAAAATTTTGAAAAGTTCAATCAGTTATCTTTGATTAGTTGATGCAATTTGAGGGTTGAATTTGGAGTTGATTATCATATTCAAGTGTGCTTGCGTTGAACTATTCTAAAAAGGGTTAGCTATTTTTGTTATTTGTTTTTTTTTTTTTTTATGCTCTTGTGCTCTTGTTGCTTATTCTGATCCATCATAAGTAATTATCTTTTCTTTTTTACACTATAATATTTTTCTGAGTTCATTAAATCAACAACAACTAAACCTTAATTCCAGGTTAGTTGGATTGGCTACATGGATCCATTTCTTCCATTCCGCTTAGTTTTGCATTACTTATTTGAAAGACTAAGCGCTGCTAAATCTTTCCATATCACTTCTTCCCATGTTATCTTAAGTTTTCTCCTTTCTTATCCTTGTCCATTTTAAGATGCTCTACTTTCCTTACAGGTTCCTTTAGTGGTCTGCGACATACATGACCAAATAACCTCAATATTCCTTCACTTAGTTTTTCTACGATTGGTACCACTCCTACCTTCCCTCATCGCCACATTCATCTTTTGAATGTGTCATTTCTTTACTGCCCAACACACTACCATGTATTATAACTGGTCAGATGGTGGTTCGATAAAACTTACCCTTTAGCTTTGTTAGTATGTTGCAGTCACATAAAACTCCATTAGCATTATGCCACTTCATCCAACCTGTTTTGATTTGGTGATCAACATCCATTTTATTTCACCCATCTCTTTAGTTCATTGAAAACATTATCTAATTGGTTTACGCAAATAAATGTGCTCCTCACATCCTTTAGGCTTGTCAGAGCCCTGCAGCTTTTGCCTTTGGCAACTTTGTAATTTGGAATTGTTAATTGTTTTTATGCTATTTTTTTCTGCTCTTCTTGTTGGATGTCAGTAATCTACTTGAACTGTTAAAACATGCACTTTTCTTTTCTAATGATTTATAACTACGAATTTATAAGAGTGTAATTTATAATCAAAATATAGGTTTTTCTGAAAACCTGCTTCGTTCGTTATCTTTGGAAAACAATTGAACCTGGGACTGCAATTGGTGCAATTGGGGCTCAAAGTATAGGGGAGCCAGGGACGCAAATGACATTGAAGACCTTCCACTTTGCTGGAGTTGCAAGCATGAGTATCCTTACTTATTTCATTTGACTGATAATTTATACTTTTTTTTAATTGTTTCTAAGATCTGGCTATAAATGGGTTTTCAGTTTGATTCCTTAGCAATTTTTTAGATATCACACAAGGGGTTCCTCGCATCAAAGAAATAATAAATGGGGCCAAAAGGATCAGTACGCCAATCATTACTGCCGAGCTTGAGAATAATACTAATGTGAATGCTGCTCGAATTGTAAAAAGTCGCATCCAAAAAACTGTTTTAGGCCAGGTATGTAGTCAATTCATTGGCCGAATTTATTTGCTAATTTGTCAGTCAGTCTCCATGAGAATTTCTCTATGTAATGTTTGTGAAGTTTCAATTATGAGGCGTTCTTGATTTTTGCACTTTAGGCTTTGTTTCAGATATTTGAAATGCTCATCCCTAAGCCCTTGTTGTTTTCATTGCTAAAGATTTCATTGATCAAGGTTTTGTTTTCTCTTCATTCAGTACATTTAATCTATCTAACATATTGAATCTTCCACAAGTCCTTGGGTCTTCTTGCATGTGTTAAATCCTCGACCATATTTAAAATTCTTTATGTATCAACTAGTACTTTTGCAGTTATGCACTGTAATTGAAGGTACTTTTGACTTGTTTTGTCTTCATTATGTTGAATATTATCTTCTAATGTAATTTCCTTGTTATATTGCAGATTGCTAAGAGTATCAAAATTGTGATGACTTCAAGATCAGCATCTGTAGTGGTTACGCTTGACATGAAAACAATTCAAGATGCACAATTATCCCTGGATGCTAACATAGTGAGGGAAGCCATTTTACAAACTCCAAGAACTAAAATTAAGCCACAGGTAATAAATCTTTAGGTTGTAATTTTAACATTCTGAGAGTTACAGGTTAAACATTCCATGGCATATTAACATGCAGAATATCAAGGTATTGGATATTAGAAAGTTGGAAGTTATTCCTCAGGGTGACAGAGAAAAAGTTCATTTTGAGCTCCATTCTCTTAAAAATATGCTTCCATCAATTACAGTAAAGGTGAGACTTTATAATCTTTTGAAATAGTCATATGATTCTATATTATGTTGCTTTTTTTCTCTCCTGGTATTGCTGGCAGCAGATGTGTAATTACCATATCTTCAAATCACAGGGCATAAAAACTGTAGAACGTGCTGTTATTGCCCAGAAAAAACGTGAGGGTAAAGCAAATGATCAGGAGCTTCCAACCTACAACATGTTGGTAGAAGGGTTAGTTTTCTACAGATAAAACATGCTTCACCAATTTAAGTTATTCTACAAATTAATATTTTTGTTCCATTTGTGCTTCTGGTTTTTATGCAATTTAGATGATTTGTGACTTTTTTTCTGTGCTTCTGGACATATATTTCCAACACTTTTTTAAGACCTTGATTAGAATTAATTATTACTTATTCCCTGTGTGGTAGATATTTTAAGTCTCTTTTACTTATTTCAATCAGCTAGGAAGCAGTCTTAATCATCTAGCACATTTGATTATTCACATAAATATGTTTGCATACATCTATCTCCCTTTTCCAAATTAAATGCTAGCTGGGCAGCAACTTTCAATTCTACTGATATATGGCTCTTGAATCTAGTTGCCTATGACTGTTACAAGTTCCATATTGCCATTAGAGAAGGTATGATCTTCAATATTTTCACAAACCTTACCACGTATTTTATACATCTTTGCAGGATCGGTCTTCAAGATGTTATGGGGACTGAAGGAGTGGATGGACGCAATACAACAAGTAATCATGTGATGGAAGTTCTTAAATATCTTGGAATTGAGGCTGCAAGGAAGTGCATTATTGATGAGATAAAAAATGTCATGGAAGGTCATGGAATGAGCATTGACATACGGCATATGATGCTTTTAGCAGATATAATGACATTTAAGGTGATTTTCTTAGCCATTTCAATTTCTCATAAAAAAAATTGTAGCCAACGGATTTGGGTTCTGCTTCCTTTTCTGGATATGCATTTCTATGGAAATTTCATGCAATTGATATTTTAACAGGGTGAAGTTCTTGGAATCACTAGATTTGGCATTCAAAAGATGGACAAAAGTGTATTGATGTTGGCTTCATTTGAAAAAACAGCTGATCACTTGTTTCATGCTGCTGTAAATGGGAGAGATGACAAGATTGAGGGAGTTAGTGAATGCATCATAATGGGCATCCCTATGCAGCTAGGCACTGGAATACTCAAAGTACAGCAAAGGTAAGAACTTATTCCTTCTAATTTTCCCCCCTTCTACTATATTGATGATTAAATTGGATAGTAACTGTAATCAATTGGCTAAAAGAAACAATGCCATACCATTAAGCCTCAAAATTTGGGAATCATGTGTTGAACTGAAGTCAAGCGACAAGCATGCTTCCTCTGTAATATCGAGAAACTAAGGCATTACCTTTATTCTGATAGGCATTGTTCATTTACTGCACCTGCACTTAAGGTCCTTTTTCTTTTCTTTTATTTATTGTTTTTTATTTTTTAAATTTGTTGGTTCAAAGTCATAAATAAATAAAGATGTATATTGAAATGTTATGATTTAGCCATAATTGCTAGCCTCGGGCTCAAGGATCAACAGGCACTAGGTCTAGCACCTCTACCGTGGTCAGGTGGGCGACCTTACTGAGGCATGTGCTGTATTGCATAGGCATGCAGCCAGAGACTTATTTCTAGGCGCAAGGTGCAACTAAGCACACCTCTGTTATTTTTTACTATCACCATTTACTTTTTATTTAATTGATGTTATTTTATCTATTCTATTGATATAAAGTTGGATGTTTGTTTATAGTGTGTGATACACCCTGCTAAATTTAAAGCTACAAAAAAGGAACAAAGATGAATACTGTATAAGTGCTACAACCTTTTCAATTGAAAATAACATGAAAGAAAAGAATAAGGGAAAAACAATGACAAGAAGAAAATGCTCCAAATTGGGTTCCGTGATACTCTCTAACCATTCTTTCTCTCTCTTTCGATCCCCATTCTTTATCCTTCAATTAGGGCCTATGTTTTATACGCTCTTTTCTTCAATCTCCTTTCTCTAGCTTTTGATCCTTTTCTCTTGTTGTTTCCTGCTTTACTCTTCCTCCCTCTTGTCCTATATTTTTCTTCCCTGGCAGTCACTTATTTCTTCCTTCCCTTTTTTATTCTTTTCCAACTGAATTCTAAAAACCCTAGAATATTGTTGTCTTCACTCATGAGATGGACATTCACCTTTTCAAATCTCACCAATTTAACCCCCCTCCCCAATACTCTGGAAAAAAAAAAAGATTTGATATTTTTTCATCTTCCCCCTTCCCCAACACCCCCACCACGACGTCCACCAACCCCCAGACACCCCCCCTCCTCTCTTTTACTGCTTTTGCTTGGTATGCATATGAATTTAGTCATATTCTAGCACAGAAATAATTTGATAAGAGATCATATATGTAACAACTCTTAAGTAAAAGAAGGGACTGTTTTACTGCACAGATTAAATTTCTTATAAATGTAGATGTCAATTTTTATGTTTTAGCTAAGTTCATTTCTTTTTGACTCAGTATTCGCCTCTCTAAGGCGCATACCTACACCTTGTGCCTAGGCACCTTAATGCATCTTGTGCTTTAATAAAACCTTGGCTGGTAAACTATTAGCTATATGATAAAGTCAGCAGAACTCTGGATTTTTATAGAAGGACCTCATACAGATAATAAAGTCAGCAGACTTCTGGATTTTTATAGAAGGGCCCTATACAGGACTAATCCACGAAAGAAAGCTTTATTATGTGCCACTGTGGGTATCACATGAGTTGGAGCTTGCACTTGTTATTTCTTGATCAGTTTTGTGTCTTCAACTCTTTTTGGCAACACCAAGTTTTGGTGATGGAGAAATTTTCTTGAACACATTTGCATTTTCAAAGACTTCAATCAATATGACACGTCTGACGAACCAATTTGTTTATGCACCCTCAGGCTTTAGGTAATTGTGTTTTTTTTTTTTTTTTTTTTTTGCAGAGTTGATCTGCCACCGATGCTGAATTATGGATTAGATCCAATCATCTCTTGAGAGTTTGTGATTTCAAAATTCATCTTGCGGTACAATTGGTGCACAGACATTAGTATCCATCTATTCAATGAAGGTTAGAAAATGTATACAGAGAACTAATGCGATGGATTGATTTATATGTAATGCGATTTATATAATTTTTTTAAGTGAACCTTTCCTGAAAGAGAAAAGAAAAGAAAAGAAAATTAAAAAGTCCCAGTTAGTTTACCTTTCCATTGAAATATCTGCAAATAGTATAATTGATTGACTATGTATTCTTTGGTAAAATTTGTAACGCATGGCAGAACAGAAGTTGCCAAATTGTATACATATGCATATGCTTCAACAGTTGCACTTCTAGGAAGTTGGTCTTGTACAGAGCTAGTTTAATTCCATCCATTGTCATTGAACTGATTCTTGAACTGTATTTTTGTCTAATACAATCAAATTTTAGATATAATCGAATTTCATCCATTTTTTTATTCATGTGATAATTAAGTAGTTGTTTTGAATATGTTATCAATTGAAAATAGGCTAATTTTTATTAAAAAATTTAACGTAAAAGAATAAAAAAAAAAAATCTTATTCTTATTCTTAAATTGATTGGATTAGTAAATCTCATCTTTTTTATCCTAATTAAACAAAAAATATATTAAAAAAAAAAGAAGAAAATTTTCATATAAATAAAAGTAATTTTAATTATATTTTAATTTATATTTTAATAATAATTATGATAAATAATTTTATTATAAATATTTAGAGGATCATTATTTTTTAGATAAAATATTATTTAATTTTAAATTTTTAATAAAATTAATACTTAAATCTTTAATTTTTTAAAAAATAGCTATTGGATCCATAATATTCGTTATACAATATCAATCTCATATTCATTTCGTTCAAAAGTTAACCTCTCATATTCTCTGTGGTATATTTTATAATTTTTTTATTAATTTTAGTTTAATTTTCTTATTTTTACAAATTTTATTAGTTTTAATTCAATTTTCTTCATTTTTTACATATTAATGAGTTAATTTTATATTTATATATCTATTTATATAAAATTAATTCTTTAAGTTTATTTTTTATTAGGATTTTAGTTCAATTTTCTTTGCTTTTACTAGTTCATTTGTTATTTTTATATTTATATATGAGGTATTAAATTAATTAATTATATTTTCTCACTAACTTATTAATAATTTAATTATTTTTAAAATAATTAAAATATATTTTCTTCAAATAATTTTTATTATTTAAAATTTTAATTTAAAATAATTGACTTTAAAATTTTTCACTATGAAATTTTTCAAGTTTTATTAAAATTTTTCTATTAATCAAGTATTTGACTATATATTAATTTGAGAAGTAAATATTGAAAATTTCATAAATGTACTTCGGTTTAAAATAATTAGATTTAAAAATTTTCATTATTTATGAAATTTTATTTAATAAAAATTATTTGAAGAAAATATATTATTATTATTATTATTTTAAGAATAATTAAAATATTAATAAGTGAGTAAAAAAAATACAACTAATATATATATATATAATTAAGTTTATATTTGGTGAAATTACGTGTGGAAATAATAATTTTTATAATTTAGTAAATAAATAATAATTTGTAAGAATTTTTAGAAATTAAACTTATATTTAAATAATTTATGCTAAATTAAAAAAAAAATATTTTTAAAGTTTTAACATATTAAAATGAATTACATTTTATAAGGATTATAATGACTATTTATTTATAATTTTAATTAAATTGATAACAGAGAAAAATATGTTATCAGGTTTTTATAACTTTAATTAAATTTGCGCTTTTAAAAACTTAAAGTCCCAAAGTGATATTTATAATATATTTTAGAAGTGTATTTACATTTTATCCCATTTTTTAAATAAATTATCACAGTTTTCTATTATAAGTAAACTTGAAGTTTCAAAAAAAGAAAAAAAAAATATTAAATAAATGTATAAACCTAAAAAAATAGAAAAAATTTTAATTTAAGAAAAGTATATAAGCCTAAAAATTTAATTAATTTTTTTTTTATTATTTTGATTTGTCTTTCTTATTTTTTATAAAAGATAAAAAAAAATCAATCAACTATCTTTATATTTTTATTATTGATAGTGTTTATTTTTTATGTTGGATATTTTTTTATTTTATTTTTTATGTATCATCTTAATTATTAATAGGTGTTTTTATTAACATATTACTCTTCTTAAAAAATTGAAATTATGAATAAAACTAAAAATAAGAGTAAGATACAAGTAAATTTATAATCCTATTTAAAAATTTTCTTTTCTTTTAAATAAAAGGTTATATTATAAATCTTATTTATTTCTAAATTTCTTAATTTTAAATAAAAACTTAAAAATATTAATGAGCTATTAAATTTTTTATATTTTATATTTTGCAACATTATATTTTAAATTTTACTTGCAAATAAATTTTATATAAATTTAATTATTAAATTTTTGTCATGATTGTTTCACTATTTATAATTTATTTTATTAATTGAATATAAATAATAATTATCAGCAAACTAAATAACCCAAATCCAGGGTTTCGTAGCATTCTGATTCTATTACAAGGACTTTGGAGATAACATTGTCATTGTCATTGTCATAACACAAGTTTATGTATCATACGTTCAACAACATTAATGCATCAATGTCATACAAAATCCTGTTATTTCCCATTGTTTCTATATCACAGAAAAACTTTCAAAGAATATAATTCATGTCCGTAGGGATATAAGCTGACAAAAAGAATATTACTAAATATCTACACAAGGTTTTCAACTTTATATGACTTTGTTGAAGTACCTTTCATTTTGGATAATTACAAACAGTCATTTGCAATTGAGAACTCTGTTCAGCAACATATTGTCTGATAAAAGCCCTTCTCCACCAAACCTCAAATGCTTTCTGAATATTGGGGCAGTCGTCCCCCTTGTTAAGGAATCTATCAAACCAATTTAGCAAAATAGCCTGCTGTTGCAGCAATGGAAGGGTAAGAATTGTCCTCCCTAATCCATCCTCAACCAGTTTCTTATCAACAGATTTACATGCCCTTCTTATCCATCCAAAGTCTTCATAAAGAGCTTCCAACCAGGTAGACAACAAAGAAAACCTAGTTTCTTTTGGCACCAAGATTTGTCCTCTTCCAATGGCAATGCATAGTTGCGTTGTGATCTTGCTGATTTCATGTCGGTAGATGATAGGAATTTTTGAATGGAGGGCCGCAAGCTCCTTCTGATCTGCCCATAGTTTCACAAACTCATCCACTGCTTTCTTATCAATTAGAATATCAACAATCCACTGCAAATTTTCCGCTTCTCGAGCTATTTCCCTCATTAAACCTACTCGATCACGCCTTGCTTCATCCATGCATGTAGCTTCAGATAAGCATAGGATAAGTGAACTAAGACATCCATGGCAAAGAGAATAAAGCATTTCTTTAGAAACATCAAGCCTATTATCATTATCAGATGAATCTTCTTTAAATAACCTAGAAATTACAGTTTGCATCTCTCGACGAGCTTTATCATCTTTGGCTTGTAGAACACCATTCAACAATTTCAGGAAGATATCATCAGCTCTTGTAGAAGTAGATAATTCAGTTGATACTCTTTGGAGAACCTCAGTTGCTGAGTCATGAAGCTGAAGTTGACTGAGAATAGATATTACCTTTTCCTCTTCATCCTCAGACCATGGTACTGCTTCCAAGTATTCTAAGCATGACATAATCCCCTCATCAAACATGATAGCTGCAGATACCTACAACCAGGCACTAATAATATGAATTTTTATTTTTAGTTTTTTGGTAAATGGTAATAAATATTATGAATACTTTCACTACAGCAGAAACTAGCAATGAAAAAAAGAAAAAAGAAAAAGAAGATTCTATCATCCTAAATATAAATGACATGCGAATGACATTAGCAATGGGATGCATCCAAATAAAAGAAAAAAACAATCAGTGAGTTAAATGCATAGTAGTAACTTCTCTAATTAAGCTACATCACGAGCTAGAGCAAGTTGAAGGTCCCAGAGAAGAACAGAGGAACAAAAGACATTTTAATTGTTTTATTTTTTACTATTTTTCTCTTACTTCTCAAAAAGATCAAGGATAGAACAAAAAATTAATGTGAATTGTTCCTAATCTGTTGCTAATGAAAGTTCGAATACAGCTATATGCAAAAATGTATGCACATTTCCTCATGACAACAATATCATTGTCTGCTAGTTCTGAGTAACAGCAAACAGAAAACAAATGTTCCATGGACTCGCAACTACAGAAATCAAAACAAAATGGTTCTATCTTTGAAATGTGAAATAATGAAATCAAATCTATATTTTATCCATTAACTGCAACTCGAAGAGCAAACCCTACTATCCCTATCTCTGCCCCCCACTTTTCACAAACTTTTCTTATTCTACTGATGAAAATGGTGAAAATTTTTTCCTTTTATTTACAAACCAAACTAACAAAAATAGTAAAACACTCGAGTGCAATTCTCCCATTTTCCTCAACATTCTTGGTGAACAACCAAAAAAGCATAACGAGGCATTAAGAAGAAAACGTAAAGATGAGAAATATATCAGCATCACAGCAACCTATTATATCTACCCAAACTCATTTTTCTTCTCTTATATCTACCCAAATTCCCCCAGCCACCAAAATGAAAAATGCAAGCATTTCAAAGCAAGTAAAGACTACCTAATGCATACAAAAAAAGAAAAAATCCAATCAGACCCAAAGGAAGACAAATAAAAAGGAAAAAAACAAAACAAAGCAACCAAAAAACACAAAATACCCATTTATAAAATAAAATGTGTATAAACAAAGATATTATGTAACATGTTATACCTTGAGCAATGCCAAGACCTTGGTGACGTCCTCACCCATCAATCTCTTCTTCAAATCATCACAATACATCAAAACCAGAGTCCCCATGTACACCTCTACATCATCACACTCACTTATCTCCACAGAATGCACAACACCTTTTTCTCTGTCTCTCAACTTTTCCCTGAAGAACCCACTCTTCTCCATCAAAACCCTTTCATGCACAGCAAATGAAACCCTATACCCATCTCTCCCAATCACTGTAAGCCTCACATCACCTAACCCCAGCGAACAATTATTCAAGTTGTCAAATTCTTTTACTAGTTTTGAGATTTTTGATTGGGATCTTTGCCGATTCTGTTCAAGGGGTTGCTCCTCAGACATCATTTGGAAGAGGGTTGGGTGGTGACCAGGGCGAGTTGGTGGGTGAGTTGACTCAGTTGAATTGAAATGAGGTGGAGAAAGTAGGTTTTTAGAGGTGGGAGAGTTTAAAACCCTAGAAAGCGCTGTTGTAGAGGAAATTCTTGAAGGTGCAAAAGAAAGCGTTTGGTCTGAGATAAATCCTTGTTTTATCATAGTTGAAACTTCTCTTGACGTTGCCATTTCAATTAAATTCAAGTAATGAAATGGATAAGATCAGTATCAAGTTCAAGAACCCGGTACTATTGGGATCTTTTTTTGCCCGGGAAAATTAGCAAGTGGGTTTTGCAGAAAAAGTCAGTTGTGTAAGAAAAAGAGGTAGAATCTGAGAAAGAAATTCAATTCAGTGGTTACAGAAAAAAGAAGCTAGCGAAATGGACATGATCAGTATCGAGTTCAAGAATCAAGAAAACCCTGTACTATTGGGATCTCTTTTTTCCCCGGGAAAATTAGGAAATGGGTTTTTCCCGGCAAAGGTGGGTTGTGTAAGAAAAAGAGGTAGAATCTGAGAAGGAAATTCAATTCAGTGGTCTTGGGAGTATAGAAAAAGAGAAGCTAGTGAAATGGGTAAGATCAGTATCAAGTTCAAGAATCAAGAAAACCCTGTACTATTGGATCTTTTTTGCCCGGGAAAATTAGGAAATTGGTTTTCCGGGAAAAGTCGGTTGTGTAAGAAAAAGAGGTAGAATCCAAGAACGAAAATGAAGAAAGGTGGGGACTTTGGATCCGTAGTTGAATAATGGCAACAAGTGCTAACAACCAGTGTGGGTAATCGTAGTAATTATGGTGTTTCTTTATAAACCTAAATAAACGGTTGTTTTTTAAATATTTGGAAGGAGACATTATATTCATTTATTTATTTTTGGCTTGCACGTGCAGTCACGTGCCTTACTATCTTTCATAATTAGGGGGTTTAGGTAGAGGTACAAACAAAACCCTCTAAAAAGAAATAATTAGATTATTAATCTTGATTTGGTACAACAAATTTTCATCATTAAAGTAGAGAAATGCATTATTAAAAGTATTTATTATTAATTTATTGTATTGTCATTTATATTATATATCATAAATGATAATGTTATAATGAAGTTGAGGGGTTGATGTGTTGCTGTTTTGGTTTTTTAGTATTTAAAAAAATTTTATAAAATTTTTTAAAATCGTAATATTATAGTATTTTTTATAACGAATCTAATGACATATTTTTTATACAAAATAAAAATCAAATGAATTCAAAAAATAAAATATAAGTGCATTAAATCTAAACCGTTAAAATCTAATGGTCTAGATTTAACACACTTCTAACATATATTTTTATATTCATTTGATTTTTATTTTGTACAAAAAAATATGTCATTGGATTCGTTATAAAAAAAATATAATATTACGATTTTTAAGAAATTTTACAAAATTTTTTTAGACACTAAAAAGTCAACAACCCCTTCAATCCGTTAAAATGTGGATTTATATTATCTAATACAATTAGGAAGTAATACACTTTTAAAGAAAAAGATTAAGACAAATAAAATAATACATTTTTAAGTAAAAAAGTTAAATGAAATAGTATTTTATATTATACCATGAAAAGGTTGACGAAAATTTATAACAAATTAATTTACTTCATCATTGAAAAATTATAAACTAATTAATAATAATATTATATATTAATATATTAATTATAATATAAATCATATGATTTAAATAATTAATTTTAGGTATTATTATTATTATTTAATAATATTTAATTATTTTTGATAATTCATACTTAATATTTTTTCGAAATTGATTCGGGTTGGTAATAAATACTAATGACTGAATAAATGTGATTGACCAATGTCTGCTTCTGCTTCTGCTTCACCATCAAACATTGAAGATCTATCACTAATTTTGTGACATATCACTCGTAGTCATAGGCCATACCAATTGTATTATTGTTCCTTGCAAAAAGGTAGGTATGGGAACATTAGCAAATGCCAGAGCCTGTCATTCTTCATATGGTCGTTAAGAAGCATGCAAACACAATACAATCACACCAACAAATAATCTCATTTAACAAGTGAATTTACATGATGTTAAAAGATAAAATTTTAATACAAATAAAAATTGAGAGCAAAACCACTCTTACATAAAACCCATAACAAAAACATCTATTTACACATATATAAACATTTAATAACATAATTAGAAGGACAAAGTCTTAATAGGACTTAGGTGAATCTGAACAATTTAAGCCAAAAAAAATTCCATTAATTTATAAACAAAATTTTATTTAACTTATTTAAATTTAATTTTTTTATATAGAATTAATAATCAGTCTATCCAAAATTAATTAAAAATATTATTAGTTTATAAAAAAAATTTCATTTGAATCATTTAAACTTAATTTTTTAAATAAAATTAATTTTCGATCCATCCAAAATTATTTTTCTAACTTCATCTGTAATAATTAATAATATATATGCTATTAATTAAAATATATATTAAAATGTGATAACAATATTAATATGTTGTTATGTATACACTTATTGTTAATTGTTAATTTTAATAAAAAGTATCAAATAATGTTAAAATTAGTGTTGTTAATTCTAATATCTATTATAATATATATAAATACATTGTATATAATTATTTTTTTTAAATTAATATATAATATTTATATTAAAATATATGTCATATAAAAATATATTCAACATGACATGAAATATATATATCTAATTAAGTGATAAAGATTGAAACAATTTGAAAAGAATCCATGCAAATATCTGTAGAGGGAGTTTATTATTAATATATAATTAATATATATATACGTTGATATTTATTAATATCTTAAATTTGTTTTCATATATATGTTTATATATATATATATATATATCATATATATGTTTATATATATATATATATATATATATATATATATATATATATATATATATATATATATATATATATATATATAAAAAATATATATTAAAAAATATATAATAAAAATTGTTATATATATATTGTTTTTATGTATAT
>CANXYC012633339.1:0-10158 GCA_948193065.1 Aleurites moluccanus
TACTAAAATTTAAAAACAAAACAAACAACCAAACACAACAAAACCACAAAACTACCCGGCCAACCCACCCCAAAAAAAAAAAAAAAAAAAAAAAAAAAAAAAAAAAAAACCTGAGTTTATTGTTCATGCTACTGTTCATAGTTACTATTCATATGCACTGTTCACAGTTACTGTTCATGTGCTCTGTTCACGACAGAAGCTGAAAAATTTACTTCTGCAGTACATGCTAAACTAGCTCTATTTTGAGCTACAAGAGTCTAAATGCCTCGATTCTTCTTTCTACTTAAACTAGACACATGAGACTACAACATATCCTAAATTTTTTCTTTAAAGCCTTGAATATAAATTCGCAAAATTCTATGCAAATACAAACTCTGAAATTCAAATCAAAACAAACAAATCTCACTTCCATAAGAAACATTCTATAATAAATCTTATATACATCAATACAAGAATTTTAGAATACATACAAGCAAAAGAAATCTCAGGTATTACAGGAATATAATATTATGATGTTGATTTTTTATAGCTTATTGGCGAGGAAAGGGAGACATTGAACTATCCTCTTAGTGTTTGATTGGGTAGATCCTCTTTTATTTTGTTAAAGTGAGTGGAAAATATATTGCTTTAATTTGAACTATTAAACCAAATATTTATAACTTCTTAAGTATTTCCTTTGGAAACCTAAAAAATTCATGATATATATGATGAACCCTCATATCAAGTTCCATGGTATATGTTATATGATATATTTATTTATATATACATCATGATGATATTTAACCAATACCATAGACTTACGCTATGGGAAATATGATAGCAAAAATCACCTTCTGATGAGGTTAATAGTTTTGTGCAAAAGTAAACCCATAGATAGAGTATATTATCTGACCAGAAGAGTGTATTCCCTTGGCGTAAGACCTGATCAGTCTTGCGTAAATGACAGATAATGCCAGCGATGCCTCTGATCTCATATGTTATAATGTTTAAAGATTTATGTTGTTCTTTCTATGACCACCTTGCTTCACAGGTGATATCTCTTGGATGAACTTGTATTTACCTGATTTTTCTTATGAATTATATACCTGTTACCATGATACTTATCTTATGAATTCATTAATATGAGCCCTTATGTTTATAATGAATATGACAACCTTCTATACGACTATAACCAAATGAAATATATGACAGTATATTCTTTATTCACTGAATTTTACTCATTCATATTTATTCTATGTTTTTCATATAATAGATAGTAGATAGCTTAGGTTTCTTGCCTCTCATTCTTCAACTAAGAACTAAAAATATCCTTGTATTCTTTTGATCTTGGAGTATTGTATTGTTTAGTTTTGATCTTGGAGTATTGTATTGTTTAGTTCCTCCATAGTGGTTTAGAGGATCATATTTTGTACGAGAAGTATCATTTGGAGTCCTTTATTCTAGGTAATTGTATTATGGTTATGGAATATGATAATTATAATTATGATTAAGTTATATTAGAAGTATAAATGTGGGATATAATGGCTATGGATATATATTTATTAGATTATGCTTTTGGGTTAGATCCAACTTTATGATCCATGTTTGGATGTTATAGTTTTATGAGTAGGTGGTAGCTTTAAGTTTATCTTGTCAAGATAGTCATACTCCAAAGTCGGAATGTGATAATTTTTATCAAATTTACAAAATTATATCTTTAATTTTTTTTTAAATCATAATTTACAAAATTATTATAAAAATTTTAAAAAATTTAAAAATTATCACAATACAATTTTTAAAAATAGCTTCAAGCTCAATTCCAAACTCAACTTTAAGCAATTATGATGTGTTATTATTCTTATGAATCTTTAACTTCTTCATAATTAAATAATAGTTTATTAAATTAAAAATTAAACTTATTATTTTACTTGAAAACTAATGGCATCAAGCATGTTATGTATAGTGCAATAAAAATATGCTCGACCAAGATAGAGAACTTGTAACACCTAAGATTTCGATTTGCATAGTTGCAGGAGGTTATCAATAGTCCTATAGTTATAGATTGTATTGATTAATTGTTATAGAATTGTTTCTTTGTTATAGATATTGTTTAGATTGTGTTAGTTGATCTTATAGTTATTTTGGTGAGTGTTAGAATGGTCTTAAGAAGTGATTGCCTTGATGAAATTGAACCTATTATTTTCACGAGCGTGAACTCTTCTCACAGCTATGAATTTAAACCTTGTTGTTTCACGGGCTTGAATTCTAATCACAATAATTATTTTGTTCTCTATCTAAATATGAGAAATTGACTTTCTGTTTGTTTATGAGTGTGAATTCATTCTTCACGGGCTTGAAACTCATTCTTTACGGGCGTGAAACTTCAGGGTTTATAAATATAAGTCATTTTTTAGATTTTTGAACCGAAACCACAAATTTCATTTCCTTCTTCTTCTCGTTTCCTCCCTTTGCTCAACTAGCCATATTGTTCTTTGATCATCCAAATAGCCATTTTCTTTAAGGATTCTTCATGGGAAACACACTCTAACGCATCAAATCACTTTCAAGGGCATTCTTTCTCAAGAAATCTCTTTCTAGGGTTTTGAAGGTAAATCCTAGATCTTGCTTTTATAGTTGTTTATGGGTTATGGTATTGTTAGATTAGTGTTTATAGATTGTAAGCAGTTTTTTATGAGTATTTATTGCCATTGATTATGGTTGTTATGGGAGTTATGAGATTTAATGGTTTTATGTGAATAGTAGAGTGAATACTAATTCTTCATTTAATAATTTAATTGGTATTAGAAATCAATTTATTGAGTACTAAGGGGTATAGAATCCTAGAATTCTTTGTGTTATATTTTTGGGGTAGGAAACCCTAATTGACCCATTTTTGTGAATTTGTTGTTTTAGACTTGGTGAACCCAAGGACCTAAGGATTGTTAAATGTGATGATAGTTGAGCTTATTGCTTAAGATTTGAGGTAAGTTATGAGATAATTTATTCTTTCTTATGAAATTCACACATGTTAATACTGTTCTTGAATGAAGTTTAGTCATTGTTCTTGGACTAAGTTTTATATTGAATATTATTATTTTTGATATTGTAATATCATTGGGCCTTAGGCAGTCATTAAAATGTATTGCCTTTGAAAGACCATTTGGGTCATATACAATTATTGAAAACCTATTTAATATTGTTAATGACATATTGATAATGTGAGGTCTCTAGACCTACCCATTGTTTCTTGTATCGATTATATGGCTATTGATGATTTAGAATGCCTTTTCAATAAGGGAGAAATCATTGGACTGTGTACACCAGTGACCTAGCTGATAAGGTCAAATTGTATCAGTGGCTTTACTTAGGGGAGGCCTATCGACCTTGGGACATATATTCTAATCAAGCATACGTATAGTATGAGATCATAGTATCTCGATGGATAGATGGTATAGATTGATGGTTATTCTATTGTCACATTAATGGGTATCATTTCTTTGTAGGCACGTAAATATATGTCATTGAATGTAATATTATTGCTTATAAATCATTGTTACTATTGTTATATATATATATTGATTTTGATATATTCTTGATCAATCAATGTAAAACCCTAAGTATTATTGTATCTCCATAACTTATTGAGTTTTCGACTCATTCTTTCTCTTTCTATTGTGAATTTCAGGTGCTAGAGAACCTGTTAACAGGATAGATAGAGCTTCTTGATTATTTTCTCTCTCCAAGAAGCTAATGTATTGATTCGATAATCATTTGATGTTTTGTATTATTTTTGAATACTAATCATAATGGCTCTGTATATTGAATTGTATTAGATTGAGATATGATTGAGCTTATTGGTAATCCTTATTCCTTATTGATGATGGTATTTTGTCTTTTGATCGATAAGGAACAAATGATATTGTATTGATGGATTATCTATATATTGAAGTATATTGCATGGTTATATAATATTATTGATGATTGTTGATCCAGGTTTGGGTTCTACGGGTTTATAGTAGCCTTAAGCCTACCCTTGCCCTAAGACTGTCACACTTTTGGTTTTGGGGTGCGACAAAACTTTTTCACTCGTTAAATCTTTTCTATCATAACTTTTTATTTATGAGAGATTTTTAATTTTAAAGTATGATAAAAATCTAAAAATGTAGAAAAAAATTATATAAAGGGGCAATAAAATTTGTTTCTTTCTCAAATTTTTTTTTTTTGTTTGGGTTGGTCCCTCGAATTATTTAGAGGAGTTTTCATAGTTGCTTATATGGAGTTATTTTGGAAATCAATTGAGTGAATTTGACCTCTCTTCTTTTAAAAAATTATCTTATTGTTGGCTTAAGTCATGTCTTGGTTGTTGGAATTGGTTTTCTCCTTGAATTGGACCAAAGAAAATGGTCTTCTCTTTGAATGAGCTTCATAATATAATTTGGTTCTTAGGCGAAGAAGCCATTATCATTATAAGGGTGTTGGCAATGTTGGTTCTTTGAAATGGACCTTTCTTTCCATTTGTTAACTATTCCATCAGGTTGAGAGTTCTGAGCACTCTTCATGCATCTTTTTATAGAGAAAAACTTTCAGATCTAGATGTAATTCTTGATGTAAGAAGACCTTTTGGCATAGGAAATTATCCATTCACGAAGCTCTCTTAGAATAAATCTTTAGATGTAGACTCTACTTTATGTTGCTTGTAAAAATATGAACTAAATGTGTAAATTTAAAGAAATTTAATACGACTTTTGCTTCTGCAATTTTATGAGATTTTGTCACGTATTGTAGATCAACTTTCATCCAATAACTTGTAAAGATCTGCTAACCCTTTCAGAATATACTCAACGATAATTTTAACTTGCTCATCTTGAGTTTGCCCTTTTAGGCCTTATTGCTTCCTTGGGTTAAAGTTATAACTAACATATTTTAGAGTCTTTACCTCTTTGATTTGAGTCATGCTAGTCTTTACCTCTTTGATTTGAGTTGTTCTGATTTGCTGAGAAGTTTAGTTTTTTTGTGTCATGAAGAGGTCTTTTATGCTTCGTGAGAGGTCTTAATATGACTCATTAAAGGTCTTTTTTTAATAAAAAATAATTCTTAATATGCCTCATCAGAGGTCTTTTGTTACCTCATGAAAAGGTCTTAATATGTCTTATGAAAGGTCTTGTAGTATCTTATGATAAGGTCTTACTTCGCCTTATAAGAGGTCTTAATATGTTTCATGAAAAGTTTTATGGTGCCTCATAAGGTCTTACCTCTCTTTATGAGAAGTCTTATTTGTCTTTGGTCTTTTGTTTAGAGTTTACTAGATCATATTATGCCTCATATAGAGGTCTTATGTACCTCAGCCTCGTTGTCTTTTGCCTAGAGTTCATTAGGTCTTATGGTGCCTCATGATCTTTTGCTATTGACTCTCTCACAAGCATTCTTGCACCAAGACTTTGTTAGAAGAAATGCTCCTTTCATTGCTTTCTTTGTACATGTTAGAATGGAGTACTAGAAAGCTTTCTTCATCGTCTTATTTGAACATTTTACCTGGTGCTTTTTTAGCTTTTGCAATCACATATATTAATTTGTGAGATTATTTGAATTTAAACTCCAACCAGGAGGGCTAATCCTACTTTGAATGGAAACTTGGTGACGAGTGGCTTACTCATGACCTTTTGAGTTTTTTATTTTATTTTTATTTTAGGGTTCTCCTCTTGGTCTTTTTTCTCAACCAAAATTTTGGTTTCTTTGCCTCCAACTTGAGCTTCTTTTTTTTTTTTTTTTTTTTTCCCTCCTTTGGCTTATGAATAGAGGTGCCAACTGAGTCAGGTCAGATAAGGTCTGACTTGGACTATTTCTAGTTCGGGTCATTTATGGCATCTTTTTTTTCTTTTTCTTCTTCTTCTTCTTCTTTTTTTTTTGTTTTTTTGTTTTTTTTTTTTTTTTCGGGATAGGTTAGGGTAGAGTCAGTGTAGGTTGTTTTCAAGTTTTGAGTTAACCAATGGATTGATGGCCAAAAAGGACTTCGAGTTGAGTTCAGAACACTTTCAAATTTAACTTAAAATAAGCTTTCAGGTTTGGCCAAGTTATAATAAATTTTATGTGAAAGTAAATTGTCAATATATATAATATTTTAAAAATTAATAATAAAAATAAATATTATAATTTTAAAATATCACATATACAATTTAAGAAAAATAAATAAAAAATATTTTAAAATTTATTATCTTATATATAATTTCTATACATATGAAATAGTATAGTATAATACATAAATATCTTTCAATGCCATACATATAATAACATAATAATAAAATAATCAAACTGAATACTTCTAATTAATTGTAATATAGATATATATATTTTTTTATTCTAGCAAGTAAATTAAAAATTTTGTCAACATTTTAAATTTTATGATGATAATGCTATAAAATAAAAATAATTAAATAAATTTTAAAAATAATATATTCAATTATATTAATTAAAATAAAATAAATTTGATTTTTTATAAATAATTTTAATTTTTATTATTACAAGAATTATATTAATAATAACTAAATTTATTTTTATATTAAATATATATAAATTAATTATGTAAAAGAACTTGATATTGAAGAATAAATTTGACAATAGATTGATTCAAAGTAAATTGGTAATAAATAAATAAATAAATATATATATATATATATATATATATACACATAATAAAAATTTGATTCAATTTCATTTAAAAATAAATTTGATATTAATTTTTCTTACTCATTTGAGTCAATTTTGGGTTGATCATAGTTAATTCATTCGTGTAAAAAAATGACTTAACCCACTTGGTAAACTGTAATCTGATTGAGTTGATCCTTAAAATTTTTGGTCGCAATGGATTGAGTCATTTTAAATTTAAGTCGAGTTTGGGTTGAGTTTTGTCCGTTTTTTGAGCAAATTCAGATTGGGTAAAAATTGCCACCTTTACTCATGATAATTTGTGATTAGGCTTTCAGCTTTAGAAGTCAGTCTTACTTTGTTTTGTTTCATAGTGTCAAGAGTGGTACTTGACAAAAGCTATTTACTCACATTTGTTTGTCCGTAGGAAGGCTCATTATGTCAAGGGCAAGAGGCTTAACATGGCCTTTTTATTCTCCTTCTAACCTTCTTCAAAGGGCTCATCCCTTGGAAAAAATAATATCACGCTCGACTCTATTGGGCACATGACTAACATTAGGGAACGAGAAAATATAAGACTTTCAAAACCTGTAGTAAGTCTGACTTGTCATTGAACAACAAAACTGCAATATGACAATTATAACTGTCACATAGCAAGGGCTATGGACCTACCTGTCAAGCAAAACCGGAATAAAATATCGACTTTCTACCACTCAAAGCTATTATCATAAATATAATATCATCATCATCAGATTTCTGCTTAACAAAACAATAACAGTACTACGACTATAAATCTTATACTAAAAATAACTATGCGGAGCTCTAGAGATTTTAATACAATAAATATGAAATAATTACATAATAAAATAAATAATCATACTACCTAAAGAATAGAAAGCAGGAATACTCAATTCAAATACTTAATCTTTTTAAACTTGACTTGGAACCTAAAAAATATTTGAACAGGAGTGAGCGTTGGACTCAATGAGCTGATATAAATTAATTTAAAATTGTTACATCCTAAAACCAGAGATGCTACTGTCATAGGGTATGGGTAGGCTTAAGACCACCAAAAACCCGTAGAACACACCAACCTAACCTATGGAAATAACAAAATAATATATATAGTTATTCACAAATCCAAATCATAAACATCACCAACCCTATAATTTAAACATCTAAAATATGATCAACTTATTCACTATGGATCAAAGGAAAATAAGGTCCTTTATCCCAAATAAACAAGTGATAACCCAAAATAATATTATAACCATTCAACTATTAGGAGCTCTAAGAGGATTACATCTCAAAATTGTAATATCCACTATTTTGCTTAAGGGAACTTAGGAAATTTCAGAATGGATAGCTACTCGGTAGCGGAATTACTAAAAAATTTTAAAAATTCTTATAATGAAATTAAAAGATAAAAATTATAATTAGATGATGAGATAACATAGAAAAAATTAATTTGGAATTAAAATAGCTCAAATTAACTAATGGATTAGTGGAAACAAGGAAGTAAGCTTAGGTGAGGTGCCTAGTTTACACACCTCGTAGTTTTTTATTTTTAATAAATTCTATACAACTCCGATTTCAAAAATTATTTTTTTCACATCACTATAAGATATTAGAAGCAAATTAAAAATATTCTCAAGTAAAAATGGTTTTAAGAAAGTGCCTAAAGATCAAATGACAGATAGGTGAAAAAGATGAACTTAGGAAAAATGACAAGTTTGTAATAATAAGCAATTTCAAGTATAATTACCTAATTAATCAAATATTAGTATCCAAAGTCAATATTTTGGCATGTGGAGAGTTTTAGATAAAAAAATATTATTTTTTTATTTTATAAATTTAAATTATGCAACTTAGTAATTTATTCACCATAAAAATTATTAAATGAAAAAATAAAGGGAATTATTACATAAGTAAGGTTATATCATAAATTAAGGAATATTTATGCTAAAAATAATTATTAAAATTATTATTGGCCATAAAATTAATTAAAATTCTATAAAAAAATAAGAAGAAAAAAATTATGATAAGCTCATCTTCCCCCTCCCTCTCCCTTTCTTCTTTTCCCCTTCATCTTTCTCTCTAAATTTCTTTAGATTAATTTTAGAAAAAATCATTATCCTCATTTGGTAAACTTGTTATGATTGAAGTTGTAAGAGTGAAGGAAAACAAGTAGAATTGAAAAAGTTCTTCAAGTTTCTTCTAAGGTAAAAAAAAAATTTCAAAATTTATTCAAATAATTATTTATTTAATTTTAATTAATTAAATAGAGAATGAATTAGAGTTATATGATATAAAATTAATAGATTAATTAATGAAAATGAGTAGATTAATCTAGTGAAGAAATTATGAAACATAAAATGTTAAGTTAGAGTAAAGGAACTAAATCTGAAGAGTATAGAATAGAATGTTGTGTCTTAATTTTTATAGGTTTAGGGGTAGTGTCACATCCCACTTTTGGGATGTAACGGTCATAAGGCACAGGGAAGGCATAAGGCCACTTACACCCGTAGAACCCCTCTTATCAAAGTATAGAAAATCTGCCAAAGTTTCCCTTATATTTTTCATACTATTCCTAACTAAAAATCCAGTCTTTTAATAAAACACAACCTGTAGAAAAAATGCACTCCCAATAAAACTCCTTATACCTTCAACTCCAATACACCAAAAATGCATATAAATACTTCCATAATTATTCACATAACCTTCATTAGATTCATTATAATTTAGATTCAATATTTATATTTTAAATTATTCATTGATTAAGTGTTTACAAATTTATATGGCAAAATCTAAGTCAAAATCATAGAGCTAAATTTTAGAATTTGATACAGTGTCCAAAATATCTCAAACCGTACATAGATAATGTAGTTTCCCAGTGAGAAGAAGAAAGAGAGCTAGAACCATCACTATCTAAGTCGCTCCTGAAAGAAAAAGAAAATAAACCACAATGATGTAAGTATAACTCAGTGAGTAAAATATATATATCATGCTTATAAAGTCAATTCTTTTCAATAATAAAGAAAGACTAATAAAATATATTTGAAAATATTGGTTTACAATAAATAGATAGAGATGATGCCAATAAAGAAATATGGAATATATAGGTCATTACTCAATGAATCAGTGAGTCAATAATAATTATAAGAAGTATGACAGAAAATTTTGGGTCCATATAATCAACATAGAAAAGCTACATATCTCGGTAGCAATCAATCAATTTGAGTATAATGTTGATAAGACCTTATGGCAAGGACCTTACCCTCTCCTAGCTAGGGTCCGCATAGAATACTCATTTTGTACAATACTAATGTAGTAAACCCTATCCCATCGGTAGGTCTTTCTGTCATATTCATATCATTATAACAATAGGATTCACACATGTAATATCCGCTATTTTGAAGTGTAATTTGTTAATTTTATTTGTTTGGAGAATTTTAAATTTTAAATGAGAAGTTTGAAAATTTCAGAAACTTTGTTTTGAACTGCAGCAGAATTCAGTGTTGGCCATTACTTGCTCTT
>CANXYC012634518.1:0-20307 GCA_948193065.1 Aleurites moluccanus
ATATATATATATATATATATATATATATATATATATATATATATATATCTTAATTTTCCTTTTATTTATGACAAAAATTTTGTATTATTTCCATAAAAAATAGTAATAAAAAACTCCATGCTGTATATTTGCATATATTTATTTATATTATAATTATATTTTTTAAATAAAACATACATAATAACATGAGATTCTCAATCAATGTGAAATTCTTAACTTGTATGATTCATATTTTATATATTGTCTACTTTTAAGTAGCTCACTTTTACCACTAGATTAAAATATTTTTTGATGTTAAAAGAAAGATTTTATTCCAAAAATAATTCAAGTTCTTAAAAAAAATAAAAAAAAATAAAGTAAACATATATATCTTAATAGTAAATTCTCATAAAGTAGGAGAAATTTTATTTCTTGAATGGGAGTGTTCATATTGTCAAATAATTACATAAACATCACTTTGCTATTTTTTTTTCCCACTGAAATCATATTTAAAACTATAATTTCAAATTTAAATTTCAATTAACTTTAAATTTATTAAAAAAAAATTATAATGTAATGAAAAAAATTTATTTAAATATCATATATTAAGTTATTTAAAAGGTATAACATAGTAATTCTAATTTCATGTATAATCGCACAAAATTAGAGCGTGTGAAGTTTTGTTCTATAGCAGGTTTTGAAAAATCTTATTTGAAGTTTATTTCTTAGTCATTTTGGCTTCTTGCACTTTTGCACAGAAGAGAATTGAGTCATTTTGGTCCACCAAACAGGAAACCTTTTTTCCACATATTACTTAAGCTTAAGCATAGAGTTTTCATTTCAAACACATTTGATTATTTTCCCCTCTAAGACTGCCATAGGCAAATTTATTTGGATTGTGTAAGTGAGAAGTATAGTATTAATTTTCTTTTAATATTGCAAGATAATTGATTTTTATTTTTTCTTTTAATTTAAAAATTCTGAGGCGTCTGAATTTTTAAAATATTATTAATCATTTACTTTTAACAATCAATTCATAATTTCTAAAGAAAATCAAATATATATCGCAAATCTATATTGATTGTCTACTAAACATCTTAAATAATCTTCTCTGATCCTAATAAGATTTAATAAATAAGCATATATAAATTATATTTGATTAGTTTTTAGTTTACTCAAATTCCTAATAATAAATACACCATATTTACATCTAACAAAGATTTTGATATTTTTTAAAAGCTAAAAAAAAATTCCACTTATTTTTCTATCATGTATAGATTTGTAATCTTTTTTATTTTTTAATTAAAAAAAATAATTTTTAAATATGTTAATCACTACTCCACTAGGCTCAAGTCACCGACTAAATATTAATACCTCGATTTAAAATATTTTTTTTTTTATTGTTAAACTGTATTTTTTACTTTTTTTATAATTTTCCCCTTAATTATATTTACAAGATAAAGGAAGAAAAAAGAAAATTTTGAAAAAATATTTAACTGGATATTTTCATTTATATATACATACATATATACATATATATCTTCATATATACATAAAATAGGAGAAATCTTATTTCTTGAATGACTTGTTGGCGTGTTCATATTGTCAAATAATACATAAACATAGTTTTGCTATTTTTTTCATTAGAATTGTCTCCAAAACTATAATTTCAAATACAAATTTCAATTAGAGTCAGATTTATTAAAAAAATTATAATATAATGAAAATAATTTATATAAAAATCTTATATTAAGCTATTTAAAAGGTAACATAGTAATTCTAATTTCATGTATAATTGCCCATGGAAGTGTGTGAAGTTTTGCCCATAGAAGGCTGGCTTTGAAAAATCTTTTTTCAAGTTTATTTTTTAGTCATTTTGGCTTCTTGCATTTTTATCTAACCGTTGTGCCTCGTGTCTAACTCTTTTGCCGCTGCTCATAAGGAAATTGAGTCATTTTGGTCCACCAAACAAGAAACCTTTTTCTTCCCATTACTTAAGCTTAAGCAGAGAGTTTTCATTTGAGACACATTTGATTATTCTTCTCTCTAAGACTGCCCTAAGCAAATTTACTTGTGTGAATTGTGTAAGTGAGAAGTATTGTATTAATTTTCTTTTAATATTGTAAGATAATTGATTTTCAGTTTATTTATTTTTAATTTAGAGATTCTTAAAATCTTAATTTTAAAGATATCACATATCATTTACTTTCGATGATCAATACATAAATACATAATTTATAAAGTAAATCGAATACATATTACAAATTTAAATTAATTGTTTACTGGATATCTTGTGTAATCTTTTCTAATCTTAATTAATGGGGTGTTTGGTAGAGTGATGGTTAAATGTACAATTGGTATAAAAGTGCGATTGTCAAATCGCCAATCGCTAAAAGCAGCTTATAGCTGCTTATTAAATTTGCCGATTAAAGAAATTTTTTATCATAATCGGAGTTTTTAATTGGCCAACCAAACATTACAAATTTTCTCAATTGGCGACGCGTATATTAGCTATCGGCAATTAGGGTGTTTAGTTGGCCAACCAAACAGCCCCTAAGTTTAATAAATAACCCTATATAAATTGTATTTGATTATTTTCTAGTTTAATCAAATCCCAAATAATAATTATATCATATTTACAGCTATAGTCATAGATAAACAAAAATATTGATATTTTTGAAAGTTAAAAAAAATTGTACTCATTTTTTCTATCGTGCATCAATTTGTAATCTTTTTTATTTTTTAATTAAAAAAAAAAAATTGTAGATATGTTAATCACTACTCCACTTGGCTTGGCTACCGAGTAAATATTAATATTTCAATTTAATACAATTTTTTTTGCTAAATTGTATTTTTTACTTTTTTTTTTTTTAAATTTCCCATTGATTATATTTACAAGCTAATGGAAGAAAAAATAAAATTTTGAAAAATATTTAATTGGATATTTTCATATATATATATATATATATATATCTTCATTTTCCTCTTATTTATGATAAAAATAGTGTTTTATTTTCATAAAAAATCAATAATAAAAAAAACTCCATGTTCTATATTGCTTGCTTGATATTAACAGCGATATATATACTATTTTATTTTAGAAATTTTTTTGATACATATACTATTTAGTTGTCTAATAAATTTTTTCATCCTTACATCAATTTTATTTTTTTAAAATTATGCAGTATCCTTATATTTAAAATAAATAAAAAATATTATATAAAATATCAAAATTAAGTGAACTCTGAATTTTCACAATTATTTAAGTAATTTTCGAATTAAAAATCAATTAATTGGATATAAGTGTAGAGTATTTTAATGATTTAATAATATTTTAGAGAATAAATAAATAAATAATTTAATAATATTTTAATATAAAACAAAACATTTTCTTTGGGTCTGTCTGAAGTAACATATGATCTTGTTAGGTTTTTTGAGATTGACAAATTTTAAATTGGTTAATTACTTTGAAATTTTTATATTTTTTAAATTATAATAAAAAATTTCTCTAGTTTGATTCTATTAAACTACGATATTTTTCTAGTCTTTTTTATTATTTTTTTCGCCAATTACTCAAAAGTAAACTTTTAACTAAAATAAATATTTATTAAAATATCTAAAATATCTCTTATAAAATATTTCATCTTCTTTTTCATTTCATCCAAATTCACCCGCCCATCTTCTTCTTCTAACCAAATCGATCTAGCTCAAAACTCCCAGAATATTAACTTCAGAAATAGTGAACTCACCCAAATTCTTGCTGGATGAATTTTAGTTCATTATTGAACTCGATACAAATTACTGGTTGCAAGAGTTTCAAGAGTTGGCAAAAAAATGCTATTACAAGATTTATAGGAGAGTAGAATATTGAAATTGGGAAGCCTAATGATTTTAATTGATTATGGTTGGAAACATGAATTTCGTCTTATTAATTTTTTTTAAGTTATTTATTATATCTAGAAGGTGAATCTAATTGGAATTGAGATAAATGCACAAAAATGAAACCCATGCGTCTCTGATCCGTGGACTTTGGTGCTTTCAATCTTCATGCATGTTTGAAGCGGCAATGATTTAATTATAAATACATAATGGTGGAGAGCTATCTACTTCTGAAGTTAATATCAGGATAATATCCTTTGTGGTGGCAGGCAATGAGCTACTGCAATACCAAAATATGTTTTACATTTTGAAGTTGATGGGTTTTGTTGATTTTGTAGTATTGTGTTTATTTTGGCAATTTATGTTTACCAGATATGGAAAAGAAAATGTTACATTCCATTTTAATTAGCTGAATTAAGTATTGGACTTTCACTGTTATTTTTGTTTGGGTTTTGAAAGATTTTTGTTTATGGATTTAGTTGTTTTTATTTGAGTTTTGAATGGATTTAATTAATTTATATTATATATTATTAAATTTGGTGGTGATGGTGATTGTGACAATGAAAATAAAAATTTTAGTATAATTAAGATTGATGATATTTGAGTAAAAATTAAATTAAAAATAAGAAATATTATAGATTTTTTACGTATATTTAATGAATTTTTTAATAGAGTAATCTTAAATTTTAATAAAATAAAAATATAAAAATTTTCTAATATAATTTTAAAAATACATAAAATTTTTAATATAATTAATCAAAATATAGAGGTTTTAGAGTAATTAAACATTTCAAATGAGATGACTTAATTTCTAACTATATTATTATGTGTTAAGTGAAGGTTGAAATTTGTCTATCTTTAGTTGTGCAAGTGACCTAACACAGTGCAAGTGAAAAGTCCATTTTGCCCATCATATTGTGCCTCATTAAAAAGTCAAATTAAGTTCTGGTAGACCAGATTTGGTCAGAGTTGATTCCAATGTCTAAGTTCAAGCTTGATTTTAACAAAATTTTTAAGGCCTGAATTAGGGTGGATTTAGCATTTTTTTTATTAAATTTTCATTCAAACAAATGATTGAAATCAATTATATATATATATATATATATATAATTTTTTCTCTGTTTTGGACTTGGGTTTTGCTTCTTTATTATTCAGTAGATAGATACACTTAGCAGAGTAATGTTAGAGTCAAGTCTAAGTAAAATCAAAATATTAATATTAGGCATTGAATTTTTAATAAGTTAAACTTTACAATATAAAATGATCCAAATCATTTAAATTAATTATTCTTTTTATTATAAGCCATTCATATTATCATTAATATAGAATTACTTACACATATTTCATTATATATTTAACAGATTTGAATTCTGATATAATGTTAGTCTCACTTTTACCATTGTACTAACAAAGTAATTCCAAGTTTGGCACTTCTATAATTTACTATTTTTAAAGAAGTCAAAACTTAATATTGTTAGTTGAACAATGACATAAATATTAAGGGTTAGTGGTATGGTACCCAAACTATTGGTTAATGATATTTGCCCATGATTACTTTTTGTTCCATAGTAAACAAATTCACAATATATTTTATATGAATTCTGTTAATATATGAGCATGTGCCATGTGGTTTATATTCATAATACAAAGATGAATACTTCAAATTTATTAACCTATGCAAACAAAATATTCTAAGATAAAATCCAAAAATTATGTTGCTTGGTTGGTTTATTCAATTATTGAGTTTAGAACTTAGAAACCCTTGAATGGTGAAAATTCAGGGAATTGATTAAGTCTATAAGTTTATTTGTTTCTCACATTATTTATCAAAGTTTAATGTCTAATTATAAATGCATAAATTTGCATGAAATTTCAGTCTGTAAAGCTCAAAATATGGCTACTGCATCAAGAAAATTAGAACAAATTAATTCAAGAATGAAAATGGAAACAAATCAAAGTGATGATTTTGTGTTATATACATCTGCCTTATTTGCACAATATAAAGTAACTATCTTTTGCTTTCATGTGATTAATTTCCATTCTAATCTGTTCTGTTTCAGATACTTGTTTTCTTGCATACCAAAAACAAAAGGCTCATTCAATCTTCCTTTGTTTCTATCTATTCTAGAGGCATAAGGAAGAGTGACCACCAAGATATGCGACAGGACCTATTCTTTAAATACAGAAGAATTGCCTATGACTTAAGAGAAATAAAGCAAAAGAGGGTAGTTCTAAACTATGAAAGTGATGAAGATGGCAATGAAAGCGACTCTGAACTTTCTGATCTGACTATTCAATCAGAATGCCTCCAAGAAAAATGAATTCTTGCAAAAAATCTATGCAAGAAACTGAAGACAATGAATCATATATTCAAGCAGAAGTGGAAAAATTCAACGTGGGGGTTGCTCTTCAAAGAAAGGAGCTAATAAAAGAAATGGAGAGGTGAGAAGCAGCCTGCAGGATCAAAACATACCAAAGAAAAAGAGAAAGGTAGCTTCTTGTAAAAATCATGAACTTGCTGCTTTATCTATCATGCAACCAAGAATAGCACAAAAAACTGTTCTATCATAGCTAATAAGCCACGGAGAAATCCATGAAAGTGACAGAATTCAGTGCATTGTGAGGGGTGTAATGAAGGAAGGGATACTTAGAACAGACGGTGTATGGTGTAGATGCTGCAATAAGGTTTTGACTGTGTGGGAATTTGAAACTCATGCTGGAAGTCATTTAGCAAGACCATATTACTCCATCAATGTTAGTCGAACGGAAAAATCTCTTATAAAGCACCTGGTTGAAGTATGGGATAGAAAGAATGAAGAAAAATGCAGGAAATTTAATTCGTTTTGCCTCGAGTAGGGGCAACAGATGGTAATGATGATGCTTGTCTACTATGCGCTGATGGAGGAGACTTAAATTTGTTGTGAAAATTGTCCCTCTGCTTTCCATCCAAGCTGCTTAGGAATGGAGGAAATTGTAATTTTTCTATGAACTATTTATGCATGCAAATTTCTTGTTCAATTGTAAATTCTTGGTATTTAGATTTCAGAGCATACCTGAAGAAGATTGGTTCTGCAATAATTGTTTGTACAAGTTCTGTGGTGGTAGCAAGGGTTCAATGCTAATATGTCATCAATGGGGCAAAAAATGTATGTTTTGCATATATATATATATGGTGATCTTGTCTACTACAGATCACTGGAGGTGTTATCTTGATAGAGAGCATGTGGATCTTAATATTAATGGGCTTACCTTATTTTGTGGGTGTATCTGCAGAAAGGTATTAAAAACAAATCTCTCTACTCTTCGTTTCCTAATGATATTGCTATAAAAAGAATGATGAACTTGAACATGTAAACTGAATTTTGAGTTTTGTTAAGGTTCATGGGAAGCTTCAGAGGCCAACTGGAGTAAAACATGAGCTAAAAGATGGATTTTCTTGGACATTGCTCCAATGAATGGAGCAATTTGAAATTGATGATGAGCATAAGACACTAGAATGTAATTCTAAGATTGCAGTAGCATGGGAGTTGCTGAATGAATGTTTCATGACTATTACTGATCGCCATTCTCAAATAGATAATTTACAAAGTGTGGTTTACAATCGAGGGTAACCACTTCGAAATCTTTTTTTTTAATAACTAAATTAACAGAATACCTCTGTATTCTTCCTAACTTATTACAAAAACTACTGTTTCTTTGTTCAATTTTGTATAATTTAGGATATGTGAGATCTTCTCACTTAACATTATCCAGTCATCTAGAGTTCAATTAACAATGTCTTATCAAGAAATACTTATTTGATCACATCTCATTTCTTTCTTTTCCAGGTCAAATTTAAAAATGACGAATTTTAAAGGCTTCTATACTGCAGTACTGGAGAAGAATGACGGAATCGTTTGGGCTGCAACTATAAGGTATACTCATCTTAGATGCCCATACGATCTTTCTCTCTCTCTCTCTTTATATAAATATCCTTCTGTTTACTTTCACCCTCTTGCAGCATAACAAATGCAGGTTACTCCATGTTTTTGCAGGATTCATGGGAATGAGTTGGCTGAGATGCCTTTCATTGCAACTCGACAGAACTATAGGTTTAAAGGGATGTGAAGAATGCTATTTGATGCTTTTGAATATGTAAGTTGTTGAGTTAAATATTCAGTACTTGCATCTGCTTATATTTAAATGTTCATAGTATAAAGAGAACCTTTTTAAAAATCCTTATGTCATTATTCTTTTAACACAGATATGCAGAAATATAACAGTTACTGCTATAATTCAACATTCTTCAGTGTCCTATTTGTTTCCAGAATTTTATTTTATTAGCTGCTGTTCTAATGATGATTTAATCTCCAGATCTTTTCCAGAACTGGGATTAAACATTTTGTCACTCCATCTCTCCCGCAGCTTGCCAATATGTGGCAGGGGAAATATGGGTTTTCGCCTATTGATGATTTGGTGTAGCAGAAGCTTGTCAACTTCAACACTCTCACGTTTCCAAGCACAGTCAGGCTGCAAAAGAACTTTCCGGGAACCTCTGCTAATTCATCTTCAGCTATGGAGATTGATGAGAATGATGAGAACTGCAAAAGGCTGGCCCTCCTGAATTTGAATCTTGATCCGCCTGAACCTGCAGATGACGAGGTAGCAAAGCCAGTGACATGGAACGATTAGATCAAATGCCATAATGCTTATGTCCATGCCATTAGAAGGATTGTTTCTGGGGGCTTTGATTAGTTTCATCAATCAAACATTAATATATATGCATAGAAGGTTAATTTGCAGGCGTGCTTGATGTTGAACTTGACAGTGTCCAAGTGCTTTACTTTATAATTTGAACTTCTGATAAGCTGGAAACTTTGATCTTCCGGTAATTTAAAGAATGGTAAGCAGAAAGACTCTGCCCATACATGTTCACATGTCCGTGATTTTGCTTCTCTTTAACTGTTTTAAGGAAGCATGGCTTTCTCCATGAGCTTTTATGTCTTGTTTGAACCTGTTTAAGAGCTCTTAGTTTGGTCTTAGTAATTTGCTTTTTTATATTTTAAGAAGTGGAGAATGAAGATGAGAAAAAGGCAGATAACAACAATAATCTTGTCTAAATCCAGGGGAATACCACATTTAGTGTTGTGTGCTCAAATTTGATAGGCCTCACAATAAATAGGAAACAAAGGTAAAATACATAATTAATTAGATCAAATTAAATCTCATGTCCCATAATACTCACCTCAATTTACTCAATAGTTTCAACATATTCAGATTAGTTACTTCTTCACACAATGTAACTTCACATTCAGTTTATATTCCATTTGAAGCAACAAAATGGGGTTTTTCTAGGTAAGTAATAGTATCATACAACAATTAGAGGGAAAATAACTTGTTCAAATAATTACAGATCAAACCAAGTAAAAGAAACACTGTCATATGGCTTAGTATAACTTGTATTTCTAAGTAATTCAAGTACTAGTAATTTAAGCATACAAGAGATGGTCCTTCGCATCAAATCAGACAACATTAGAGATCATTTAAGAGATGCTGGTCACCAACAAAAGTATCCTAACACCCACTGAAATGTTTGTTAACTAACACTTTGCAGCCAAAAATCCCTGTAGGTGAATCATAACTGCAAAATGTAATTTTTTTCACAAAGTAGAACTCCAGAACTGAACAAGAATCCTTGCAGGAAACCACGCTAACTGCAAAATGCCCCAGAACAAAATGGGAGCTGTGATTCTCAGGCAATCTATCAAGATTTTTTGGAAACATTCTGATTTAATAACTTGGGGCTTCCATTCCTCAGGAGCAGATGTGGTGGAAGAAAATGAGGAATGATGAATGCCAATCCCAAACAGAGCAACACCAAGATTCCAACCCACCAAGCCTTATGTGGGATGCCCAGCAACAACTCATCGCAAACTGTCATGCAGATGACAATGATTTTAATATAAAACACAAATAAATAACTGCTATGGTGAAATCAAAATTACATTATATCTCAATGAGAATGGATAATATGAAGAAAATGATGAAAGGAAAATGTCACCCTGAAAAGGCATTGGATTGTCATGAGATCAGACAAAAGAAGAGAGAAAACAAGTCAATCAATGGAAAGGAAACAAAAGTATCTCAGAATTAAACCAGTAAACCATACCAAATATTCCAATATCACCGGAAGACGGTCTACATGTTAAGAAGCACAAACTGAAATCAGGAAATACAGTCTTCTCCAACTCACTATTAGGCTCCTAGAATTTCTATGCAGGTGAAATGTGTTGTGATATACATCTGAGACAGCTTCACTACACCAATATATCATAAACAGACGAAAGTACAACAGCATAAAGCAAGTCAATGGATAGTCTGGACTGGATAAAAAGAATATGCAACTAAGGAAATTTCAAAATGAACAGCTCTAATGTTCGAGCAAACTGATTAAGCAGTGGATGGCTATTTCTTTTAACACAGCTGTTGCTCAAACTATCAAGCAAGAACTAGAAAGATTTCAAAAACAGGGAGGATTGCATGTGAAATTGTTAAAATCATTAGGATCACATGGATTACAAGCAAAATAATATACAATTGACAAGCAAGTAGGCTTACCAAAATTTACAAGTGATAATAGGCAATAATTCCATAAGATGAAACTGTAAGTATTTTATGAATACATTACCTATGTTGAACATGATGTGCTGCCTCTCCTGTACATGTGGTATCGCAACAACACCCTCAGGCTCCACAGTCACCAACACAAACAATTTACTCTAAGCAGGAGAAAAAAAAATATCAAACTCCTAACTTAACAGGTTCATTTAACACTCAAATGCATCCAAACCAAATATTCAGTAGCATATTGAAACCTGATTGCTAGTGAGACTGTCAGTCTTGAAAATCAATTTCTCAGTATTAAGTAATTTTCTATTCCGATTCATCCTCGAGTCTGTGCCTTCTTTCTTCAGTTGTATAAAGAAGCTAGCAGGTATCTGTTATTTAACGAATGGGTCATAATTTTATGCTTAAATGACACAAAAATCAACAATCAGATGATACAGTATTACATACATACAGAAGCTGGATATGATATCTTCACTTCGTACCAAGTATATGATTTGAGCCCTTGCAATCGGTAAATGCGAGAACCCATTTGTAATGGAAGACTTTCCTTCCACAGTTCTTTTCCAACAGTCAAAACTTTGTCCTCAACCCTGAAACGCCACGAATTGATAAAGCTATTACATTTCCAAGCGAAAATACGTTTGCAAAAGTAATTATCTTGTTACAGGCATGAACGAAAAAGAAGATAATTTCAACTATTTCATTTATTTTCAAGTACACTGACATGTCCCCATAACCGAAAGTTGAATCACTTGTAACGAAGCTGAGACAGCAGACCAGAATGAACAAATGATAAAACATGATAGTCCAACAAAATTCCCAATCTTTGTCTTCAAGTTCTTGAACCTGATAAACCAACCATCATGAATTTTAATGAGCTGCATCTTTCCCAAATAGCAACATCATCATGAATAAAAGGGAAGCAACTATAAGTATAACTGAAAGGATGACTAATTAACTAAGAAAACTCAGTATGAGCACAACAGAAACAACAATAAAATAACAAATCATTTAAGAATTAATTTAAACATGTAAAAGTCGATTCAAACAAAAGAAGCTTCACCCATTTCTAAGCACAGAACCAGATACACAATAAAACCAATATCCAACAAATTTCAGCACATTTGCAAAAGAGAAAAATGATGTGGGTCAATGGAGAAACTTCAAGTCCCTATAAGTCACAGTAAAAACTCATAAATGAAAATCAATCACTCGGAAAACTATAGCCATGAAGGAGATCATGAGCAGAGACTTACTATCCAGTCTGACACAACCGGTCGATCAGTCACTCGAGACGCTTATCAACTGAAATAGAGGTTGAACTGAGCCTTTTTCACCAAAAAGAGCCGAAGACGGTGCGTTTCAAGGGAATGCTTTTTTTTTTTTTAATGAAAATTCCCTATGTTTGTCAAAATACACAAATTAGTCCCTTATTTTTTAAAACCTCACTAACCGGTTCCTATGAACCGTCGCCTCATAGGAACTGCTTATTAACCTAGCCTGAGGCTTTCTTTTGGATTTTTTTTTTCTCAAAAAAAAAAAAATCTTTCAATTTATGGGATAAAAAAAGAAAAGAAATAATTAATAAATATATTTTTTAAAAGTTTAATGAATAAGAAATGATAGTATTTATTAAGGGTAAAATAATATTATTAAAAAATTATTTTTAATAATAAGTAAGAAAAACTCTCATTCTTTCAATTTTAAAATAGAAATATAGGAGCACACCAAATAATAAATTTAGGATCGAATTCCTCCTCTCAATACTAAAAAATAAAATTGTATAGGATAAATCATAAGGATCACTAAGTGAAATTTAAAAAAAATGTGAGATTAATTTATATATTTTGATGGAACTTAGGGGAGATTTTATAAATTATCCTTTTCTTTCAGAGTGAAAATTATCTATTTAATTTTTATTGTATAGATTGGAGAACATACAAAGAGATTTTGTCCTCGGAGGATACAAGGAAAATTTTTTAAAGTGAAATAAAATGTTTATCTTTTTAGTTGTTACCAAATAGTATAAGCTATGGAATTATGTTTTTCATTTACTGTGACCACTTATTTTTCTGTTTTAAAATACTAACTCAACTTAACTTTAAGTTAATTCTTAAAAAAAAAATTACTTGAAAACAGCTATATCAATTCTTTGTTTTCATATAATTATAATGTGTTTATATTATACAGTATTCCTCTTCTTTAAGTTAAAACACTAAAAAATAAAAATATATATGTAATTTAATAGTATATTTATTTTTCACACTTGAGAAACAAAAACTAAAAACTAACCACCATCATATTGAACGGACAAGACTCGACCTCAGAGGCTAAATGGCAAAATTCTGAACTGCTTAAACTTATATATATTAAATAAAAGGGCGGGCTTGTCTCAACTGAAATTACAACAGCAGGATGCCCCAATTCCCTTCCATAGTACAAGAAAGAAAGTTAATATTCAATATATGGCTCAATGGTTAGGGGTGGGTTTTTAGGTAAGCAAAGAATTAGGTTAAGACAAATCAATGTCATCCATCTCCTTCTCAATACTATGTTAATCATCTCCTCTTTCGGTTTTTTTAGCATCAAATCCCTCATCTCTGAATCTTTCCAGGATCGTATTACAGTTGTTCATCGTGGATGCATCAAGAAGACCATGGTTCCAAAGCTTGATCATGAATAATCTCCAGCACCTGAGCCCATAAGCAAATGATAAATCAAGAATAAATATCTAAAATAACGCCAATATTGAATCATATCTAATTCAAGATGTAACATTAGAAGCTCATCAGAGGGAAGAACGAAATAAACCACAGAGATTCAAAGTTAATAATAAAGATAATTGTACTTCGGAATAATAATCATTTTATGTACGACAAAGCAGATGATGCAGCTGCTTTATTTTGAATGAAAGTTTTTTGTTGTCAGCTAATGACAACAGCCTTCTGAATGTATCTAATCTTCGATTGAAGGATGTCTATTTTGGAAGATCCACACAAGATAACCAATTAATGTGATCATTATTACAAATTACAATTGATTTTGGTACTTCTAACTCACATAAACCTAAACAAGATTAAGAAACCTGCTCGTTTTGCAAAGCCAGGTCATGATTCTACTGAATCACAATGGAAACTGGATAGCTGGCCCACTCAGAATAGATCGCATAGGCATATAGTGTACAGTATTAATTTACAAGCTTACATTATTGTTAATATGAAATTGGATGAACTTTTACAGAAGCAAAGACAAGAAAACATGGTAAATTTTGTTCAGGAGCATTACCAAAAGAGAGCAGATGATCCAACCAGGTCCTGTCCATGAAGTTTTGAAAATGCCTCACATGCCCATGGAACATGACCATCCGCCAGCACCCTGCCACATTGAAAAGTAAAACCTTCTTTCTTTGAATTTTTTTTTTTTCATTATCAAACCAAATCATATAAACCACCATTAAGAAGCATATCAAAATACAAAAATACAAGGGCAAGAAAGTAGCAAGAAAAAGAAAAAAAAAAAAAGAAAGGAAAAATATAACTGAAAATAATAGAGAGAGAACCAAGAAAAAGAGAAATACTTGGCAATTATTACCTTTGCTTTCTCACAAATGAGTTCCAAAGATGCATAAGTCGCTTCTCATCTTTGCTAACATCCACAAAGTCATCAAGCATCTACAAAAGGCAGTTTGAAATTATCCTCTGCATTCTGAATAGTCAGCTTGGAAATGCAGGTTGCACTTGGATGGGCCTCAAAAGGCAGATATAGTAATTTACAAATCAAGTTGAAACAAAAATTTATTCACCCATCTAGAAAACCAGTCAAAGGCAAGCTGAATTCCAGTTGAACATGCTCAACTTCCCCCAATAACTAGTCATAAATCTTGTGAAAGGATATATAATAATGATGGGCATTACAATATATTGCTATAAAGACAATACATTGGACGTGGATGAATTAGTTAAATAGAGGATCACATGAAGAAAATCTAAGGATTCTGCATGACTTCTGATTTCAACATCAGCACAACTACTACTAGATGAAAAGAAAAAGGTAAAAAATAAAATATATAATATGATATAATTTATTGCAATATCTTAACCAGTGAACAAAAATCGTAGTGAAACCAAAGGACTAGACAAATTTACTAATGTGTTTCAGTTCCCCATACTCCTCTGAGTAATTCTATCACCAGGTGCCAGCAGATTTCAATGCCTCTTCATGGATATTTTATATTAATTTGTCAGAGTTGACCATTAACTACAGAAACTTTGTTCTATTTGTCCTAAATAGACTTTGCCTCAAAAGAAAATAAAGATATTAATATAAACAAGAAAAATAAATTAACTTGCAGAAATATTCCAATTTTAACTCCCACCAATTTGCTCTAAGTATCCAAATCAAATTCAAATAAGTCCAACTTCAACAGTTAGAGAGAGAGAGAGAGAGAGAGAGAGAGAGAGAGAGAGAGAGAAACTCTCAACTTGTAGAAATTCCTCCACTTTTAGTTCCCATCCACACAATCCATGTACCAAAATTAAATTCAAATGGATCCAACTTGAAAACTAAAACGTCAATTTTTTTAACATTGCTAGTGTATGTGCTAATTGCAAATCATAGCAAATCAAGTACATATGTCTCAATTTTTATTACTTAGTTTACTAGAGTGGAAACTGTGAGTCTTAGCTTATGTGATCATGGCAGTTAGAGATGTATGTGCCTTAATGTAAGCTTTTGACTTGCAGAGTGTTAACCAACATCAAACATGCATGCAATCAATTTGTTCTACCATAATCTTAAGAGAAAAAATTAAGGTAAATAACTTATTGTTGAAGCAGGACTATAAACACTAATAATTACTGAACAAGTTTCATAAACATAAAATGTAGGAAAAATAAGTTCTGTTACTGTAATGAGAATCTTAAGAAAGAAAAAGAAGCAAAACAAATATGCATATAAGCATCAAGCATACCCTTCTATCCTCAAAATCTGCAATGTCATCATCAACTTCATCTTCACTGTCACGATTTGACACTATTTGCTCCAATGACATAGGCTTGAAGTACAAAACAAATAGAGTTGTTAAATGGTGAAAAGGGAAAAGTCAAAGAAAACTTCATGTGCCACTTTGAAAGGTTTGAAAATTTAAGCAATAATGAGCATTTCTTTAGCACAAGATCATTCAGATAAGATTTTCAAGGAAATTCATTTAGAACTAATTTTTATTTTTATTTTCTTTTTTTTAGAAGAAAAATAGGTTGCGAGTCATGTTGAACACAATCAACATACAAAATCAAGGAGTACAAAATCTACCAACAAAATTGTCTTCACCATGGTAATTTGATGTAGACCCCATATGGAGTCTAGAAACTAGAAACATTATTATGAAATTTATGAGCATGGCAGCATGCACCAAATCTAATTTCCTGCAATTGAACAAATTTATTCTATTTCCCTACAAATACACCAGAGCATTCCTATACTCAAGAGAAGTTCAATATTTTTTATACAATTTCCCATTTGATTTACTGTGTTTTAAAAATCTGTAATACCATGAACCTTAATTAAAAAATAATGGAAAAAAAAAAACTGTAAGATCACTTGAATAAATGCAGAATACCAACATAAAAGGTTAGAAATTCCAAATGTCAAAAGAGAAAAAGAAAAGAAAGCACAAAATTTTCCAACTTAATCTCATTCAAGGTCCCTCGTATAATAAAAACCATTTTAATTCTATTTCTAAACAAACTTTTCCAAATATACTCGTTAGGAATTATATTTCCAAGCAAATTGCTAGGAAAATGGCATGTAGTACATTTTGTTGAGGGAAAAGTATAGACATGTTAGTTGCACAAATATGAAAAATGTCATTCAACCTGAGAAAAGGCTACATATCATCTGAATCACACACATCAAGCTTACAAGGAAATCATCATGATAATATATCCTCAAATTTTTTGGCATGACTAATAAAAAAAAAAATTCTATTTATGATAGGCTGATTTACCATAAAAATTTTAAAAGTTCAAATTAATTACTGAACTGAAGATTATGCAGGCAACAAATAGACCAAACAATTCAAGTAGCAAACAGATGAAGAAACAAATTTTCTAGCAGGAAGAATTGTAATTAATCACCTGAACTCTATGAGAGTGATAGAACTGTCGCTTCTGCAGAAGTGTGTGGCTGGAAAAATGAAAATTTTGAAAAAGACAATCTATTAGCATCCCATAAGTGGACATGGTTTAGATAAAATCTTTCTAGTATTTTTAGATTCATAAAGGACAAAGAAGATAACTACTGTTTCAACTACAAAAGCACATTTTAAGAGCTAAAACACTTATAATCCATCTGTGCCTCGTAAATGAGGGGTGCACAGATAGAACAAATATCTGTAGAAAATAAAAAGACAAGAATAAGAAAGAATAATGGGATGGCGTAGAAACAAATATAAGTTCATAGTGTAAATAAACAACAATTGCATTCACAGGAACATTGGTTCAAGTTGAAACCACCTAGAATCAAGATGACATATTCACTATTCAGTTTAAGGATACTGTAGTTAAAAAACACTGTGATCCCAAAAGTACCACAAATGCTCATTCATGAATCATAAAAGACCCTGAGAGGTTAGAAGAGGCATTATACCCCATTTTTAACAAAAATTACCAACTTCAAATGTACACACACAAATTAGCAACCACATCAAGTTCTCTAAATTGAAAAATGACCTAAAAACTATTCAATACCAATAAAAGGTTTTGAAATTAGGTGGTACAAAAAAAAACAGCCTAGATGTTTGGAAGCCGCAAGAACACTGTTAAAATAAATTAAGAAAGACAGAATTACTAATCATACTTTCTAGGGTCTGATCGCTCTGCAGTTAACTTCCTGGCTTTTGCAATATGGATCCCAGCAGGCAATGAAGGATCACATCCAGATTGTGATTTAACACATTCAGAGTCCATAGAAGATTGAGCCTTGGCAGTTGAAACATCTTGGATATTACAACTTGATGCAACACATTCCATCAACTCTGTTGCACTAGGATATTCAGTACCATAGATTTCTGCCCCATGCCTTGAGTTTTGCAAATTCTTTTCACTGGAAGATGACTTGGAAGCATTCTCACCTATATAAGATAGAATATCTAAAATATCTATACAACATACATCTAAATGTTGAATTCAAATTGCAGTCCTCCTTACAGAAAGCAATTGACTAAAAGAACCAAAAACTAACACTTACATCCTGGTATTTTTAGCAAATGCGTAATGCATTAAAAAAAATAAAAAAGGAAATACTGAGTCATAAGAGTAGAACTGAAAAGACGCTCGTAACAAAATAATCAAGTAAGGTTCACAATATAGGCAGTGCAGACTAAAAATTTCAGAAGACAGTTATAACAAAATAATTTGTAATTCAAAATGTTGACCATAATAAAAGAAATACATAAAAATTTAAAAGGAAAATAATTAACTGTCAATATGATTTCTTACGAAACAAATATAGAGAGTCATTATTATGTTAAAGTAAGAGAGTCATTATTATGTTAAAGTAAGAAATGCATTAATAACAGCATAAATGATTTTAATTACAAGTGGTCTTTTTCCTAATCCAAGCTGTTACTAGCTGGAAAGCACGGACACTTTAAATAGAAGCGAGAGTCGGTGTCCGACACCGACACGCCTCCGACACGTGGTCAATAATTTTCGACACGTTGACCAATTCGACACTCGAATTTGACCGTGTCGGATACGATCAAATGACAATTGTGTAAATAATATGAAATAACAATTTTGTAAATATTTTAATTTTTTTAAATCTCTAATTCAATCCTCTAAAATCATGCTTTGCTCTGCTAATTTTTTTGGCCATCGCTTCTCCTTCGCTTCTCATGCAGGTAAGTTCCTTTTTTTTTTTTTTTTTTTTTTTTTTTTTCTGGTTTCTCTTCTTCTTCTACTTATATCGCATTTCTTTTATGGCATTTTTTGACCAAACCAATCAGATCCTTTGGTTTCGGGAAAAGAGATAGATGATGGGTCAGTTATTTCTAAATTTAACAAGCATTATTTTTATTAGCAGATGCAGTAATGGTGTATATTAGATTTTACTAGCATTGTTTTTTTTTTTTTTTGTTGAATTGATGAAAATATTTATTGTTAAATTAATGATATAGTTTGTTTTATTTGATTTTTTAAACATTAATGAATATGAATGATAATATATAATGCATATATTAAAAATATTATTTAATATTCAAACTTGTCTCAACGTGTCGAAATTTAAATTTTTTTAAAATTAACGTGTCAGAGTATCGTGTCGTGTCGTATTACATGTTGCGTGTCAGTGTCTGTGCTTCATAGATTACAAGCACATATCCTTGAGTAGGCCGCGAGGACATGCCAGTGGTTGCTAACCAAATGAAGCACATTAGAAAAGTTGTGAAGAAAAGCTTCAAGAATCCAGGGCAATGAACTTTAGTATTCTATCTTGGTTTATGATGAAACAAATATAGAGAGTTATTATTATGTTTTAAAATTAAAACAAAGTAAGAAATGCATTGATAATAGCATAAATGATTCTAATTACAAGTGGACTTTTCCTAATCCAAGCTGCGTACTAGCACATATCCTTTAGGCCACGAGGACATGCCAGTGGTTGCTAACCCAATGAAGCACACTGGAAAAGTTATGAAAAAAAAAAAATTTACTTATTCTTTCTTGGTTAGAAGTATAGAGAAAATCCTATTTAGAAGATAATTTTGTATATTATTAGCTTTCCCATTTAAGAGATAATTTAGGATATAATTAGTTTTTCTATTTAGGAGATAATTTTGTATATTATTAGCTTTCCTATTTAAGAGATAATTTAGGAGATAATTCGCTTTCCTATTTAAGAGTTAATTTTGTATATTATTAGGTTTCCTATTTTTGCTAGATTAATGTGTATAAAAAACGGGCATTGTTGTTTGGTAATAAAAATAAGAGGAATACAATTCTCTTTCAATTGTTCATATGGTATCAGAGCCTTCATTGCCATCATTTTTTGTTTGACGAATTATCTCACGGCTTTCATTGCCGAATTTCAATATTTGTTGTCAACTTTGTTTCTGAGATTTTTCTATTCTCTAGTTTGGCTTTCATTGTCAAAGCCTATCATTTTTTCCTTTTATCTTAAACCTTTTTTCCCTTAAGCAAAATGTCAGAGACCGGAGAAATCACTTTCTTGACTACGTCTGAACAATTAAACCGAAACCAACAACCTGGAGATTTGTCGAGCATTCAAGCAACCTATAGATTGGATGGGACAAACTATCTCAAATGGTCTCAACTTGTTCGTACAATTCTCAAAGGGAAAGGAAAAATAAATTATCTTACAAGTGCAACCCCTAAATCAGACGATCCTCGCCTTGAAACTTGAGAGGAAGAAGATTCAATGATAATGGCTTGGTTGTGGAATTCGATGATTCCTGAAATAAGTGATACTTGCATGTTCTTGGCAACTGCAAAGGAAATTTGGGATGCTATTCAATAGACCTATTCAAAAGCGAAAGATGCAGCTCAAGTTCATGAAATTAAAGTGAAAACAATGGCTGCAAAACAGGGAAGTAGAACTGTCACTGAGTATGCCAATCAATTGAAGTCCTTATGGCAAGAACTTGATCATCATAAGGTGATACAAACTAAATGTTCAGAAGATGCAGCTGTGTTGAAGAATTATATTGCGCAGGACTGTGTCTATTAATTTCTTGTTGGACTTAATCCAGAGTTTGATCAAGTGAGAATTCAAATTCTTGGAAAACAAGAAGTGCCTTGTTTCAATGAAGTGGTAGCACTAATT